>PVIH01020073.1:0-33532 GCA_004025045.1 Sigmodon hispidus | reverse complement strand
AGGGTGGGTCTCTCCTTCAGGGTGGGTCTCTCCTTCAGGGTGGGTCTCTCCTTCAGGGTAGGTCTCTACCTCAGGGTGGGTCTCTCCTTCAGGGTGGGTCTCTCCTTCAGGTAGGTCTCTCCTTCAGGGTGGGTCTCTCCTTCAGGGTGGGTCTCTCCTTCAGGGTGGGTCTCTCCTTCAGGGTGGGTCTCTCCTTCTGGTGGGTCTCTCCTTCAGGATGAGTCTCTCCTTCAGGTAGGTCTCTACCTCAGAGTGGGTCTCTCCTTCAGGGTGGGTCTCTCCTTTAGTTGATTCTTTCTTAAAATGCCCTCATATACCTGGCTGGCTGACTTTGGCATTCTTTTTTTTCTTAATATTTACTTTTATTTTATGTGAATTGGTGTTTTGCCTGCATGTATAACTGTGTAAGGGTGTCAGATCTTGGAATTACAGACAGTTGTTAGCTGCCATGTGGATGCTGGGAATTGAATTCAGGTCCTCTGGGAGAACAGTCAGTGTTCCTAACCGCTGAGCCATCTCTCCAGCCCGACTTTGGCATTCTTTGACAAAGTTGACAACCAGAGTTAACTGTCAAGGGCCCAGTGTGATGGCTCAGTAGGTATAGGTGTTTGTCCCACAATCCGGTTCGTCTGTGCTTGATCCCTGGAACACATGTAAAGGTAAGGAGACAACTGACCCCCAAGGTTGTCCTTGGACCTTCATACCTGTGCTGTGCCCTATGTATGCCTCATCCCATAGTGGACAGAGATAGACACAGACCCATACAGACCCACCCCTACAGAGACATACAGTTATTATTAACTGTCCAGCATATTTTAGGAATTTTATATTTTTACATAGATTTTTAAAATCAGCTTTGCATTTTTGTGTGTATGTGCATGAGGATACATACGTAAGTGTGGGAGTCTAGGACACTCACACGAGAGTTCTTGCTCATTTACTGAACACTGACTGACTCCCTGATCTGTGGTAACCCTCATTCTACAGTCTTTTTGGTTTTTGGATCTGTGATTCTACATGTCTGCTAGGTGCAGGGTCCTGTGGTATTCACCACTTTGTGATTGGCTTATTTTATTGAACATCATGTCCTCAAGATGTTGTTCCTTGTTCCTCAAGAACTGTAGCAGGTGGCAGGATTTCTTTTCTTTTAATATTTTGTTATTTATGTGTATGTGTGTGGTTATGTGCATGTTTGCATGCATGTACTTACAGAGGCTAATGTAGCCGGAAGTTTCTCTGTCCTGCCCTGCTGGTCCTGCAGTCATTTAGTCCTAGATAATCACACAAATGTTTATTAATTATAAACTGCTTGGCTTATGGCTTATTACTTAACTCACACGCTTAAACTAACCTATGATTCTTATCCATATTTAGCCAGTGGCTTGGTACCTTTTTCTCAGCACAGCATTCTCATCTCACTTCCTCTGTGTCTGGCTGTCTATCCTGCTCTTCCTCTTTCCAGAATTCTCCTTGTCTGGTCGCCCTGCTGATACTTCCTGTCTGCCTGGCTTCTGGCCAATCAGAGTTTTATTAAGCCAGTATTTACAGTGTACATGAGCATAGTCCCACAGCAGCCTACATGAGGGCATCAGGTCCCCTGGATGTGTCCTCCTGCAGTTGTGAGCCCTGATGTCAGTGACAGGGACTGACCCTGGGTCCCCTGGAAGAACAGCAAGCACTCAGCATTCTGGAGCCTTCTGTTTAGCACTTTCCACCCCCATTTTGGAGACAAGTTTCATGTTGTCCAGGCTGGCTTCAAACTTGCTGCATAGAATGTCCTTGAACTTCTGATAGTCCTGCCTCTACCAAGAGTGTCACCCATGTATCTTCAGTGTAGTGCTGGAAGACAGAACCCAGGGCTTCGTGTGTATGGGAAGTATCTGCTGACTCAGCCTTATCCCAGGCCAGCATTCTGTCAGGACAACCTCAAGGCAGCAGCTCTTCTTGAAAAAACATTTTCTCCTTCTCTCTCTTCTCTTTCTTTTTTGGTGGCAGGTAGTACTGGAGATTGAACCTACTTCTTCATGCATTCATGGCAAGCGTCCACCATGGGCTTGAGCCCCAGTGTCCTTCCTCTTTAAGGTCTTCTAACTTATGTGTGGACATGAGGATTTTCTCTTTCTTTGTTTCCATGTCCCCGATCTCATGAAGAACTCTGCAGAGAACATACGTGTGCAGACACTTGAAGATCCCACTTTCAGCTCTGGGCTTCACGCCCAGGCCATCTGTAGACTTCTCCTATTTTGCATTATTTGAGAAACCACTGAGTTGAATCTGGGTACCTAGGATGCTTTTACATG
Source organism: Sigmodon hispidus (assembly GCA_004025045.1). NCBI lineage: Eukaryota > Metazoa > Chordata > Mammalia > Rodentia > Cricetidae > Sigmodon > Sigmodon hispidus. Next base: position 31,232 of record PVIH01020073.1, on the reverse strand, counting down.
GGCTCAAGAGTCTCCCAAAGTGGAGAGCAGGAAGCTTATGATCAGCATCAGATCAATTCAGTGTCAGGTGACAGTAGAGTCTCCTGTGAACTGTCGCTGCATGCCTTGTCACAGTGGAGGCATGTATCTTTGCTGCTGGTGTCCTGGGGCTAAAGAGACTGCTTTAGAATTTTGGAAGTAAGTGGACCACTTGCCTCTGTCATCAGAGGTTGTTCCCTTGCTTTGGTGTGTTGTCCAGTATTATCTTCAGAGGGACACACATGTGACTCTCTTTGGATTCTTCTTTAATTTAAAAAAAAAAAAAAAAAAAAAAAGCAGGACCCTTTCCTCAGCTGCTGCCAAGGTGCTCTGTCCTTCCGAGGAAGCTAAGGCCACGTTGAGGTGAGGCCCTCACTTCATCCGGTGACTAGCACCATGCTGGCAGTCCCCAACATGGTTGCTGTCTCTGAGCTCACCTGCATCTACTCCGCCCCCATTCTTCATGATGACCAGGTGAGGGTCACAGAGGATAAGATCAATGCCCTCATTAAAACAGCTAGTGTCGGGGCTGGAGAGATGGCTCAGCGGTTAAGAGCACTGACTGTTCTTCTGGAGGACCTGAGTTCAATTCCCAGCATCCACATGGCAGCTAACAACTGTCTGTAATTCCTTACACAGTTATACATGCAGACAAAACACCATGTCACATAAAATAAAAAAACAGATATTAAAAAAAGTTTTTTTTTTTTTTAAAAAAAAGGGGGGCTGGAGAGATGGCTCAGCGGTTAAGAGGTCTGCTCTTCCAGAGGACCAGGGTTCGATTCCCAGCATCCACATGGCAGCTAACAACTGTCTGTAGTTCCAGTTCCAGGCAAACACCAAGGCAAATAAGTAAACAAATAATAAAGTTTTTTTTTTTTTTTTTTTTTTTTTTTAAAAAAAAAAGCAGCTAGTGTCAATGTTGAACCTTTCTGGCCTGGATTGTTTGCAAAGGCCCTGGGCGATGTCCACATTGGGAGTCCCATCTGTAACGTAGGAGCTGGTGGGCCTGCTCCTGCAGCTGGAGCTGCACCAGTAGGCAGTCCTGCCCCCTCTGCTGTTGCTGCCCCTGCTGAGGAGAAGAAAGTGGAAGCAAAGAAGGAAGAATTCGAGGAAGGCTTTGGTCTTTTCCACTAAATGTTTTGTTAACATGTCCAATAAAAGATGAACCTGTTAAAAAAAAAAAGCAGTATGTGAGGGAGTGTGTGTGTGTGTGTGTGCATGTGTGTATTTAGGCATAACTTTGTAACACATTCATTCATTCATTTGAGACAGGGTCTCTAGTAGCTGAGAGCACAGGCTGGTACCACAGACTGCAACTGCCTTTTGAGTTTTGGATGAGATGATAATGACATGGGTATGATGGAAGGCTCCTGGTACATGACTGAAGGGTGTTGAGACGCCTCACCTGGGCTCCTCTCCTTAGGCAGGCCGGTCACAGCATGTTCCCTGACTCCCCCAGTGTCCTCTCTGTTCCTGCCAGGCAGTTCCTGCCCCAGGAGACAGCACTGTTCTCAGCTCTGTTTCCACCCATCAGTCTGTTCTAGAATTGTAAATCAGGGAACCTCGCTGTTTCTGCCTTTTATGGCTTCTTCTTTCGTAACTCTAGGATGGGGCCTGGCAACATTATCTCTGTGAATGCTGATGACCCTCTAGCTTCATGATCCTCCTGGCCTTGACTTTGCTCAACATGATACTTTGCAGAGGAAGCATATTTTGGGGCCATATCAGAGATCATTACTTCTTGTTGGGTGGTGGTCTATTAATAGCAGGGACATGGAGGTGACATCTGTTCTCTGTTGGGAATGTGGACATGGATACCTTCATCTTGTATATTGTTTGCTTGCCTTCACCTAAGCTGGTACCTAAGAATGAAATTGCTGGGCCAGTTAATCAGTGTGTGTTTAGCCTTGTTAGACTGGTCAGGTCACTGATTTGGTGTTCCTCTTGGAGCCTAGAGATTCCGTTAGCTCTGAGTCAGTTCAGGAGGCTGTTTATTTTATTCCTTATAGCAATTATGTAATTACTCCAGTGGGTGTGAAGTGCTGTCTGCCTGGGATTTTTAATCCATGTCTGCTCAGTGACTGATTCCCTCCTGTCTGTCAGGCTCCTCCTTTTGTTCTGAGCAGCGCATGCTAAGTGTTGGCTCTGTGTGTTTTACAACTTTTTACTGATTTATCTTATTGTCCTTTTGTGTAGGATGGTTATACTGTCATATCAGTGTGAGTGTGGGTGTGCACATGCCAGAGCCGTCTGGAGGTCAGAGGACAACCATAGATGTCCTCGCCTTCCACCTTGTTTGAGACAGAGTCGTCACTGGGAACTCCAGGTTGGGTGACCTGTGAGATCGTGGGAATTCTGAGCTCCCCTCCCCTCCTATCTCCCCAAAGGGGTGCTTGTATTAGAGATTTATGCACTACCCCTTCCACATTGTGTGTCTTCGTCTCCCAAAGAGCCATCCCCCAGTTCAGGAGGAATTTATTTGTCTTTGAGTCAGCTCTGGCTGTCGTGGAACTCACCCTGTAGTCCAGGCTGGCCTCAGACTCAAAAAGATCTGCTTGCCTCTGCCTCCTGATTGTTAGGGTTAAAGTAGTGCAACCTCACTGCCTTTATAGTGATTAATAAATCATTTTTAATGACTTAGTTTTATGTGTATTCTTTTGCTTGCATATTGTCTGTGTGAGGGTGCCAGATCCCCTGGAAGTGGATGAGCTGCCATGTGGGTGCTGGGAATTGAACGTGGGTTCTCTGGAAGAGCAGTCAGTGCTTTTGACCTCTGACCTATCTCTCTAGACTGAAGAAGGAGTTCTAATCCAGGGTGTTCTGGAGCTAACCTCATCCTGCTATATAAAGGGAGAGTATCAGAGAGGTTTCTGTTAGATCATAGAACATAAGAACATTGCCCACAGATGACCTCAGTAACACTTTACTCTTTAGTTAACTCGCTTTTCTAGAATTAATTCTTACCAGGTCACATCTGGGTTAATGGTTTCATGGAACCATGTGGCTCGTCACTAAAGGGCAGTCTGGAAGTCTGGATGCCGTTGAAAGTTCTTGCCCAGGGTCTCTGGTTCAAGGAGTGTGGTGTCCTTCCCATGAGCCCAAGCTTGGTTCTCCATAGGGAAGACTCTGCCCATGGTCACCCTGAGCCTCCCACCCAGCTCTTGAGAGTGCAGTGTGACTGTCAGGGAGGACAGATGTACTACCATGGTAACTTGCTACTGATGGTGTTCAACTAGGAGACATCTGAGGCAGCCTTCCATCAGTCATGAGTGATGAGGAAGGTGGGTTGTTTCTGTGGCATGAAAAATAGAGATATAAGAAGGCAATTAGAAAATTAGACACAGCATCACCATGGATAGCGTTTAATCCCATTTGAAAGAACTGAGCGGAGGTCAGCATCTAATTCATCAGAATGGATGAACGTCATTTTCCAGCAGAAGCGCTTGGTGTATAACAGCTGGCTGAGGCAGAACATTCCGGGAACATACCAAGGGTTGTCAAGTGAAGAGCATGAGTGAGCCTGGCCAGCGACCTGCCCTTCTTATCCCACAGAACACTGCGGGCAGGTCTCTTGTATGTATACAAAACAAACAGAAGAAAGGAACAACCTTTCCTTGTAGGCTGACTTTGTGTTTAAGGTGTTCATCTCTCTTCTAGTGTGCTAGTTCCTTCTTCTTTACAGTCCGTGGAAATGGGTGCAGGTGCATGACTGTGTTCACAGAAGTGTGTGTGTGTGTGTGTGTGTGTGTGTGTGTGTGTGTGTGGCAGTGGGGGGGCACAGGGCAGTCTCAGTTATTGTCACCTGGTCTTTCTGCTCATTCTTTCGAGACAGATTCACACTGGCCTGGAACTTGGTGAGTATGCTGGGCTGGCCTGCCAGTGAGCCCAGGGACCTTTCTCTGTCTGTCTTCTCAGTGATTTCAGAATCACAAGTGTGTGCTACGATGTCTAGCCTTTTTTTTTTTTTTTTTTAAATCTTCTTTAGTATTTCTTGATATTTAATTTTGTGTTCTGTTATTTTATGTGTATGGGCGTCTTGCTTGCATGTTTTTATTTGTAGCATATGTATGTTCTATGTTTAAGGAGGCCAGAACAGGGCATCGGATCCTGTGGACTTGGAGTTACAGATAGTTGTGAGCCACCATGTGGGTGCTGGGCCGCTATGAAAGCTTCAGTGCTCTTAACTATGGCGTCTTTTCTGCCCCGTGCATTTTGAGGGAATCAAACTTGGGTCCTTGTGTCTGGAAGCCAAGCACTTTCCAGACTGATCCATTTCCCCAGCCCCGTTATGGGAGTTTCTGCAAGCTTTCCAGATGATTTTGAGGCTAGGTCAGGACTGAGAGGACCAGGGCATTAGAAGCACCATTCGACCCAACCCTGCTGGCTGGAAATCCAAGCTCTACCATTCCAGTGTGGGTGATCAGCTGAGCAAGCATCAAACTAGGTGGCTCATCAGTGAAATGTAACCCACTTTACCAGGCTTTTTTTTTTCGAAGTAGTTTGGGAATTTGAAACTGATAAAGGTGTCAAATGCAAGGTTATGAGGTTAGGATGGTGAGCAATGATATATGAATGTGTGTGTGTGTCTGTGTGTGTCCATGTGTATGTGTGTCTATATGTGTGTATGTGTCTGTCCATGTGTATGTGTGTCTATGTGTGTGTGTGTCTACTGTGTGTGCCCTTTTGTCTTCCTGACACTCAATTTCCACACTGATGAGAGTTTGTCTCAGAAGGGAGGAAGGCTCATGTGATGAGGGACAGAGGGAAGCTGGTTTATAGGGAGAGTTGGTGATGGATTTCGCTGACTCAAGAGAACTGAATGCTAATTTGGGAGAGGCGAAAGCCAAGAGCCAGCTTGATTTATGCCACGTGGCTTTCACCGTGTTTCAGGAGCTTCATTCGTGCACCTCGAGGTGAGCTATGACCAAGGCAAATCAGAGTGATTGTAACAGACCTGTGAGCTTGCCAGGGTAGCAGAGCCCCAGGAGTCTCGGGTGTAACAGTGGGGTTGCTGTACACTCAGCCTGGCAGCTTACTTTCTACTTTCTTCCCTGTCTTAGGGCCACCCACCCAGGGGTGGCACTACCCACAGTGGAGGGGGCCTCCCACATGAGTCATCACTAGACAGTGTCCCAGGATATGCCTACAGGCCAGTCTGACAGGGACAGTTCCTCAGTAGAGGCCTCTCTTCCCCGATGGACAGAACTAAGCAGCTCTGTCTCTCACTGAGCCTGGAGCTAGGCTGGGGGTCCCAGATCCTGTTATCCTCCTGTTTCTGCTTCACTCCAGAGCTAAAGGCAAGCTTGGCTACATGGGTGCTGAGGGCTCAAACTCAGGGTCTTGTTTTTGTGAAGCAAGGTCTTGCTGACTTCTCAGAGAGGCTGTGATGGGAACTCTTCCAAGTTTGAACTGAGTCCTGCTGACTCCACTAGGTGGCTCCATGCAGTCTGCCCCAGGCTGGTACCTACACTGTCTTCCTGTGAACGTGGTAACTTTTTGAGCTTTGTTTGCTTTTTTTTTTTTTTTTTTTTTTAAATATTTATTTGTTATGTATACAGTGTACAGAAGAGGGCACCAGATCTCAGTATAGATGATTGTGAGCCACCATGTGGTTGCTGGGAATCGAACTCAGGGCCTCTGGAAGAATAGTCAGTGCTCTTAACCTCTGAGCCATTTCTCCAGCCCCTGTTTGCTTTTTAGAAACAGTTTTGCCTTGCAGTTTAGGCTTGCATGCATCTTGTTATGTAGCGTAGGTTTGCCTTGAGTTGGCTACCCTCCTGTTTCAGCCTCTTGAATGCTGGGATTATAGGCACACACCACATTGCTTGGCTTGCAAAACAGAAAACTTTTTTTTCAGCGTTTGGGACCAAGGCTGGTGCTGGGGCATGCTTGGTAAGCACTCTGTCAACGGAGTCACATCTCCGGCCCTTCACCTCTCCTTTGAGAATCATTTAGCAGAGGTGGTGGTTGAAGCTTTCTACAGGAGGTATGAGACCAAGGTACTTTAGAACCAGGTCTCTTTCTTCCTACTGAGAATCCCAGAGCCCCGTATAGCTTGTCTCAAGCCATGCTGTCTCCAGCACCATAGTGCTGTGACTCCGTGTATATAGATAGATAGCACTTTTTAGTCATTGGCCCAAACATTCTGTCTCCATGGCTTCGTCTTTCAGCCTTCTCTGCTCTCCATCCTTCAGAGGCTCTTGGGTGAATCAGTGCCATAATTCTGCTCAAAGCCACGTTCTACTGGCCTTTGCTCACCCTCTCTCCCCGTTTTGTGGTACCAGAGATGAACCGAAGGCCTCTCAAATGCTAGCTAAGCATTCTCCCACTCAGCTACAGCCCTAGCGCTGTACCGCTTCTTTGTCCTGTCAACTCCAGGAGCTCCCCACCATCCGTTTCTGTAGAAAGCACTCATACTCGGGGGATGTCTCCTTTTAAAACACATCTTAAGGCTGGAGAGATAGCTCAGTGGTTCAGAACGCTTGCTTGTATTAGCAAAGACCTGATTTTAGTTCCCAGCCTCCACATGGTGCTCACAACTGCTGTAACTCCAGTTCTAGAGGATCTGATGTCCTCTTCTGGCCTCCATGGCATACTGCATACAGGTGGTGCACATTTACCCACATGGACTTGTACACACACACACACACACACACACACACACGGCATACTGCATACAGGTGGTACACATTTACCCACATGGACTTGTACACACACACACACACACACACACACCACACACACACACACCCCTTAAATGTTGGGCTGAAGAGATGGCTTAGTGGTTAAGAGCACTTGTTACTCTTGCTGAGGACCTGGGTCCAGTTTCCTACACTCAGGTGGGGCTGCTCAGAACAGCTTGTAAGTAAGTCTAGCTCCAAGGGATCTGATGCCCTCCTTTGGCCTCCGTGGGCACCCTCACACCTGTGATCATACATAAACACAGCCTCAAACACACACGTACTCAAACACATCCTGGGGGGGTTGGTGGCTCATCCGGTAAAGCTGCCTGCCGCCAAGCCTACCAACCTGAGTTCGAGCCCAGGGATCCACCTAGGGGAAGGAAAGAACCAGTTTCTGCCGGTTGTTCTCTGACCTTCGCATGGATGTTGTGGCACAGCTCTCAACTGTAGTAAAAAATGATAACTGCTTTTAAACTCTGCAGCATCTTAGAATGTGTGACTGCATGCCAGCAGCCACACTCCAGCCTGAGCCGTAATTGTCCTCTGCATCCTGAGAAGAGTCTCCTAGATCCCTAGTATGTCACGTGGCACAGACCCTCCTGGCTTAGACTTTCTCTGAGCAGAAGGAATGAGGTTCTGCCTTCTTGTCTTCCAGTATCCTGTTCCTGAGCCGCATAGAGGTTTCTGTTTTCTCTCATGGCCAGAGGGATGCGATTCTGAGATGGTTTTTTGTTTCTGGAGAGAATATCGTAAATCAGGATGCGGCCTGCTAGTCCATTCCTCTCAGTTACAGATAGATTAAACCAGGGTGCAGAGAGGCCAAGTCACCAGCCTAGGGCCACGCACACAAGCTAGAGAGCAGCCCAGCTCTGTATGTATGTGCTGGTAGCTTCTCCCAGAGTTCTCAGACCTTGTTCTCCGCTTGCTGCTCGGTGAGTTCAAAGTGAGCGCCTCACTAATGACAGCCCCTCTCTAAGCCTGTGCATCCTCCAGGTCCTTTGTTCGCGTGTCGCGTTTGATTGTTTCCCTGGAAGCCAGGTGCACTTGATTCTGAATTCACTCTTCTCTCACTGAGAGAAGTCCTGGTAGGCAGGCAAGTGGGTCGGGAGTTCTAAATTTATTATAGGAGGTTCCCCCCCATGTTTAATATTGAAAGTCCTGTCAAAAATGGAACAGGTTGCTAACCCACTGTCTCTGAAGTCTGATCAGCCTCCACTGAAATAAGTCCACTTTGGACCACACATCTGTTGCCCACAGTGAGACGCATCATGTCTCATCTACTGTCGTCTTATCCTCAGACACACCGTCCAGCGTCGGTAGGTTTTCCAAGCCGAGTTCACTAGGTTCCTCCGTGGGGAGGTGGCTCTCCTGGATTGCTCCTGGTCGGATTGGATACCTGTCAGTCATGCACTCTGTCTCCAGCCCTGATGTGTATACACTGTGAAGTGCACCCTTCAGGTATGCGAGGGCCATGCTTCCTGGCTCTTCCTCCCTTCCTGCTCCCGCTTGAGCTCCTGGCTGAAGTTTGTTTGGGGCCACATTTCTGGATGTTTATAGCATCAGACGCCCAGCTCTTCCAGAGCACCGGATGGCTGCGATGCAGGAGAGGGATGAGGCGTTTGTTTGAGAGCTTCTAAGAGCTTTTTTTAGCGCCAACAGTTCAAAGAGCTCCTCTTGTTAATCAGAGGAATATTCCAGCATCCCTGGGGTGGTCACACTGGCTTAATTGGAACCCAGGCGGCTTTGAAGTCCTTTTAATCCTTCCAGGCTGGGAGAAAGAATTGGGAGGCAGCAACTATAAATTTGAAATTTCTTCATTTTATTTACATGTGTCTGGGGACCCATGGAAGCGGTTTCCCTGAGGCATTTGTGTTGCTGGCTATGGACAGCTGAGTGAGATTGGGACATTAGGTGGCTGGAGCGGGAGAGTTGCAGGGCAGTGGGTCACTTCGGCGTGGCAGCAGTCGGCCCTGGTGCCCATGCCGTCTAGCAGCCTCTGGCCTTCTTGGTTCCTTAGGAAGCATGCTGTCTTGCTCCTGGCCTCCACCCACCATGCCCACCAGTCAGTGCAGTAGCTACAGGTCTCAGTATGGGACCACGCATGCAGCACTCCTGGACTCGTTGGAGACAGGGCCTTGATCCGTGTGGGTTAGACTGGCAGGCAGCTCTGTCGGAATCCTCTTGCCTCAGCCTTCAGAGCCCTGGCTGTGCTGCCAAACTGGTCTGGAGGGTTGCCCCAGACACACAGGATGCAAGTCCTCACAGGTGGCTGCCCTGAATCTGGCGCTTCCGCCTCTGTGTGCTCAGAGTTGACTCTGGTTTGGCAGCGCTTTCTTTCTTCACTGGTATCCACTCACCAGCCTGCCTCTCGGTGATTCTCAACCTGCTCTGTCATGGGATGGCTTTGCTCCCTTCCTTCTGCATATTTCAGAACTGGCAGGCCTGAGTCCTACAAGGCCAACACCATGGCTGGAGGTGGTGTGGGGTGGATTACAGTGTTGTGCCCTGTCCTGGGAGACCCGGCGGGCGGCAGCAGGGATCGATCACAAAGGCCCAGTGATGGCCCAGTGCATCACTTCCTGATCAGGAAGCAAGGCTTAGCTGTGTCTGAACTCAGTCCTAGTCAGCTCTAAAGCACAGTCTCGCCATGTCCTGTCTTCTCACCTCTTTATTCATCAGCACTTAGGGGAAGTGCATATTGATGTCTGGAACCACATCTGTCTGCTCTGGAACAAGGCCACGGGGGACTGAAGTGTATGTTCAAGTTTTTACAATTGCATATATGTATTTGTGTGAGTGCACATGTGACATGACTCACATGTGGAGACTAAAGGACACCATGGGGCTTGGTTTCCTCTTTTTACCACTGGGCCTCACTCAGGTCCCTGGGCTTGGTGGCAATCACCTCTAGCGCCTGAGCCATCTCACCGGCCTACAAGTGTGCTGTCAGTTTCTGTATGAGCCATCTGAGCATGTCCTAAGGTACTGTCTGACTTGCAGTCCGCTGAGCACTTTGCTCTCATGACTGATTCAGAGAGGGCAGCTGAGTCTGCAGGGCCAGCTGGTTGAATATGGGACCTGAGGCCGGTGTGAGGGCAGCGCAGGCTGTCTGTGCTTCCGGGCCTCCCAGGGAAAGCTGTGAGTTCCACGCCTCAGCCTCCGGATGACTTTGGAGTCTCCTATTTGGAATAAGAATGAGACCCACACACATTTCTGTTCTCTGTATTTCTTGTGGTGCAAACTTGCCCCATGCTTGAGGTTGGATGTGTGTGGGCAGCGGGGCACAGGTTCTGGAAGGACCATGGCCACAAAGGACCTTCTGGGTTGTCAAGTGCTGCCTACGATAGCCCAAGTTAGCTCTGGCAAATTTTGGCAGATACTGACTGCAGCCCTGAGCCATTTCCTAGTAGAGTTTTTGTGATTATTTTTCTGTTTCTTTCTCTTCTTTATTCATGTATATGCATGTGTGCGAGTGCATGTGCATGTATGCGTGTGTGTGCTTGTGAGGTCAGCAGTGTCTTTGCCAGTCATTCTCCACCTTATCTTTTGAGACAGGTGTCTTCCTGCGCCTGGTGCTCACTGATTAGCTGGATCACATGGCCTCTGAGTTCTAGGGATCCTCCTGTCTTTTTCCAGAGTTCCGGGGTTACAGGCAGGAGCTGCCAGCCCTAGCTTTTTACGTGGGGACTGAGGATCAGTCAGGTTAGTGAGATAGCCACAGTGGGTGAAGATGCTTGACACCAAGCCTGGCAAGGTCACCTGACGTGGATTGGGACCTACACCATGGAAGGAGAGCATTGACTTTCCGAAATTCACCAGATGCTCTGTGACACCCCCCCACTACCACACACTACACACCACACATACACACACACCTGCCGCTCTCATAAATAAATGTAAACAAACAAATCAGGTTCTGATGCTTTCAGATAGGCATTTTACCAACCGAAGCATCTCCACAGGCCCTACCCTTTTAAAAATTATTTTCTATTAAAAAGAACCAGGTTTTCATATCTGCTTACCAGAAGAACAATGCTTTTGAAAGCACAGGGCTTGCTACATTTTACCCTGGCTCTGCTCCATGCTCCCCTTGGGTGAGCTTCCTTGGTGTGAATTGTTCTGAGCTCTGGGACAGCACTTACTCCCAGGAGGTGCATATGCTTTGTGACTCAAGAGAGACTCTGAAAGCTTGCCCACACCAGTGGATGGAGAAGACAGCATCCCTGTGCAGAGTGGAGGCCGTGGAGGGGCACGGGGAATCTTGGAAAAGTTGGTGGTTAATAATAACAGTTGAGATCAAAAGTTATAGAATTAGGTTCAGGGCCTGGGTGAGGCACAAGGATTGAAGGCATGAGTGTGTCTTGTGGGTGTGGTTTGGTGAGACAGCATGGAGGCCACAGATTGACATCAGGCATCTTCTTCAGTTGCTGCCCACCTTAGTGTTTTTGAGACAGGATCTGTCACGAGTGGAACCTTCTGTTTTTGTCTACACTGACTGGCCAGTGAGCACCAGGGACCCTTCTGTGTCTACCTCCTCTGTGCTGGAGATACAGGTCTGTGTAGCCAGGCCCAGCTGGTGCATGCTGGGAATGCGAACTCAGATCATCATGCTTGTGCAATGAGCGCCTTACCTAGTGACCCATCTCCTCAGCCTGCTTTTTTTTTTTTTTTTCCTTTTTAAGTTAAAATGTCTTGGGTACATGCCTGATATGGTGGTACACACTTTTAATCCCAACACTTGGGAGGCCAAGGCAGTTGATCTCTGTGATTTCGAGGCCAGCCTGGTGTACACGGCAAGTTCCAGGACAGCAAGGGCTACATAGTGAGACCCTGTCCCATTCCACCCTCCCTCTCAAACAAAAGCAAAACCAAAAACTTAGGAAAATAAATTTTCCATTTTTTAAAACCAACTTTAGGAATAAAATTGCAAGCCTTTAGTATTTAGATAGAAAGCTCACTCTCAAGACAGTTCACACACAAACTGTCTCACACCCACACACCACACACATAAACACTACAGATTTCACCAATACTCTTGTAATGGTCTCTTTTATTATGCAAGTCATTTGTGTTATATGTAGCTGAACCTCATTTAGGAAAGATCTGATTGCTTGCTTATAAATGTTATAGGAGTATTTCCATGTTTTAATTTCTCATGGGAATAACATTCTATTTCTTATTTTTAAAGAGATTTTAGATAGCACTGCTTCATAAGGTTTCAAGCTAAACTTTGAACTAAGTAGTCATTGACTACCTAGTATTTATTGTATTGCACAAAATATTTAAGAAGGAACCGGTGAACTGGCTCACCTACCAAGCCTGGGGAGCTGAGTTTAATCCCTGGGACCCACATGGCGAAGTGCAGGACCGACCACTTCTGCGTGTCCTCAGACCTCCACACGTGTTGTGCCACGCAACCCCATAATACATAAATGCAGCTTAAACATACTTAAGCTTATAGTGTTTGCAGGTACGGATCCTGCTTATTTTTTCTCGTCCTCCAGGAAGCCACTCTGCTTTCAATGTCCCCTACACCATTAGCGTATATGCGAGCCAGCATGGCCATGCTTAGGTTCCCTTTATTCAAATGATACAGTGTATCCGCCGCATTCTTTGCTTACTTTTTTCCTGGGGGAAGAGGGGGGTCATGTGACAGGGTCTCTCTGTATAGCCCTGGCTGTCCTGGAACTCACTCTGTAGAACAAGCTGACCCCCTGCTTCTGCCTCCTGCGTGCTGGGATTAAAGGCATGTACCACCGTGCCTGGCTCTCTTACTTTTATGTAGTAATGCATTTTGGAGACATTTCAGATCAGTACATATATATAAATTGAGTGTTCTTTTCTCTTGATTTTATCCAGATTTCCTCATCCGAGTAGACTCTAATTTGGCCAGCAACACTGAACCAGTTTTTGTTTCCCCCAATTCTTAGACATGGAACCCAGGACCTGGTTCATGTGAGCAGGCACTCCGTCACACCTTGAGCTCAACACTAACACCGCCCCCCCACCCCTCTCCAGCCCCCCGAGACATGGAACCCAGGACCTGGTTCATGTGAGCAAGCACTCCGTCACACCTTGAACCCAACACTAACACCGCCCCCCCCACCCCTCTCCAGCCCCCCGAGACAGGGTTTTTCTGTGTAGCCCTAACTGTCCTAGAACTCACTTTGCAGAACAGACTGGTCTTGAACTCACAGAGACTCACCTACCTCTTGAGTGCTGAGATGAAAGGCATGCAGCATGCATGTGACTAGCCAACACTGAACTTTTAATCCAGCGTCTTAATTTAAGACTCAGGCAGAACTTGGCAGGATGTGGGTCTCATGGGTTTCATTCATTCTCTGCTAGGAGTCTGCAGTGAAGAGCCAGATCAGAATCTAAGGTGAATTCCTCTTGTGACCCTGACACCTGATGAAGGAGACAGATGGCTGGTGGCCAGAGTGGAGTGCATGGCGTGTGAGCCTGTGCTTTGGGCCGGGCAGGATAATAGTGCAAACAGGACTCAAGAACCGACCTTGACAAGGTTTAGGGTTACAGATATTAGACTGGAGCAAGCCCAGCTAAAGACAGGTGACAGTGAGCAGCAGACACCTAAGGTGACAGGAGGGCTGTGTGTGCTCGCTACGGGAGAAGCAGCCACAGAAGGGACGTGTGGGACCTGAGGAGGGACAGTGGTAATGACTGTGAACTGGAACAGCATCTGCCTTCCTGTTCTTCTCCTGGCCAGGCCATCTGTGTGACCTCATTTCCAAAAAGGAGGAGGGATGGATGTCACATGACAAGGACCTGCTGGTCCTTTGCTGCTATGGCAAACCTTTGGGCCTGAGACAGCAGCCAGTCCTCCCTTGCCTTCCTCGGGGAGAAGGACTGTCCCACTACACGCTTGGAACTGGCAGCATCGGAAGGCAGATGAGCAGTATTGCCTGCTTCATGGTCAGGCTGTCACAGGGCCGTTCCTGCCTCTCACAATGACACAGACTTGTGTCCGCTGGAGCCTTAGTGGCTGTGGCCACTTGAGAGTCCGGCTCTCGCTGAGTGGCCTGCAGATTGTGGGCAGCAGGCACGCCACTGCAGGTGGATATGCCTTGCAGCGCTGACTTAGAATGGGATGTTTGTCATGCCCTGTCCGGGACCCTCTATCCCAGCATGTCGTCAGCCCCAGGAGAGGTCTGTTTCTGTGTCTCCAGAGCAGTGAGCTGCTGTCACCCTCTCAGCTCTCAGCACAAGTTTTTGCTGTCTAATGTGTTCTGTTTTGGACTCGGCATACTTTTTGCAAGAACAATAAACCCATCTTGATGGGGGTGGTGGAGGGCTCTGTTCCCTCCTTTTCCTGCCTTTTCTGTTGGCCTCTGGCTAAAACCCAGTCCCTGCAGTTTTGGACTGTGGTCCCAGCCCTGTGCCTTCCTATTCTCTGGGAAGAATGGCCCCTTGGCCGAGAGCTCATGGCCTGGTGTTTGCTAATTGGGTCTGTCGCTACTGCCACTTCATCCACTCCCGACACTGGTGTCCTCGGGATTGGGTGTCTTTCAGACGCTCTGAAACCAGCACTTACGGCTTCAGTGAGAGCCATGGCACCTGCTATTAGAACTCAAAATAGCTGTGGTTGGGGCTGGAACTGCCTTCGCCTCCGAAATAAACTAGTGGCCTCAGGCCCACAGCATTAGCGCCCGCAGCTGAGTTTCTGTCACAATTCAGCTGTTCACGGAACAAAGAGCCTCTCCCCGAGAGCCCCCCGCCACACCATGAAAGGCTTCGCAGCTGAAGCCACCATTCTTGGGCAGCAGATGCCACAGCTTGGGCTGCAGTTGGCACTGTCACTTCCCTGTCATCCCATGTGTCGGAGGCCCCAGAGGCCCCGAGTGCCTTCCACTTTGTAGTTGTGAAGTGCGCGGCCCGCTCGCTGGACCGGACTGGCAGTGGTATTTTTAGGCTGCGGCAGCACTTGGTGGGCCGCCTTGTAGCTGAGAGCACTTTGCTAATCCCTAGAGTGCCTGGAAGCAGCTCCGAGTGCCTGTAACCAGACAGGTCAGGAGGCTTCCGGTCAGGGACGAGGTGAAGGCTGCGTCTGTGGGTGACTCCCCTGTGACTCCACAGGTCTGGAAAGTCCTCCTCCCTGCCTGCCTGTGAGGCTCACTCAGCACAGGTCGTGGAGGCCAGTTGCCACCCTCACTTTCAGTGGGGTCAAGCAGCGCTGAGCTGGTTCCTGTATCCCAGGGCTCCTTAAGGATTGTCCCCCAACCTCTCCATCTTTTATCCTGGTGCCAGGGCTCATGGCAGGCTGATAGCACATGGCGAGTGTCCTGTTGCCTGCACTGCATGCTCCTGGTGACTTTCTCCATTGCGGCCTTTTCTTGTCTTCTTTTTTCTATTAAGGTTTTTGTTTTTTGTGTGTTTTTTTGCTTTTATTTATACTTACATATGTATGCACTGCAAGTTCTTAGTCTGTGAAATTAGCACGGTGCATAGAAGAGATCTTGATTGCCCCCACCAGTGTTGGAAAGCATAATTTCACTGAGCCATGCTTCCCACCAGGGTGCGATCTGTGAATATGAGAATAAACATGTTACTTACTCTCTCGATGTGTAATTCAAGTGCCTAGCTCCTGAGCATCTTTTGCCTGGCAGTCTTTTGGCCCTTCTGCCAAGAGAAACTTCAGCCTGCCTAGATTGCCAGAAGACCCACAGGTGGGCTTTGGGGGCTGGAACTGACCTTTCATGGGTCTGCAGGGAGTTGGTCCAGTGTGCCCGTGAGGGCTCACTTCCCCCCACTCAACTCTTCATATGGTTGCTTTCTTGTGACCTCCTATTGCAGAAAGGGGGATGAAGAGAGGTTCTTGATGTATTTTTCTGGTGCTGGAGTTGGAAACCTGAGTCATATGCCTGCTAGGCAAGTACTCTACCACTGGGCTGCATTTCCAGCTCCGCCTCCCATACAGGGCTGTAGTATGGTCAGAGCTCAGCCCAATGTACCATGAACAGTTGGTAGGGTAGCTTGTCTACACCCAGGACTGACCATGCATGGTCTTGCTCGTGAGAAACTGACATGAGTGCACATTTAGAGACCAGAGGTCAACCTTGGGTATCTTTCCTTGGTGCCTTCTACCTTGTCTTTTAGATATCTCTCAGTGGCCTGGGACTCACTAGGTAGGTTAGGCTGGCCAGTGAGCCCTAAGCATACATCTCTGTCAATCCCAGCACTGAGCACGTACTATCATATCTGGCTTTGTATGCTTTTAGTATTTTTAATTCCACTTTGTTTAATTGTGTGTGTGCGCATGTGATGCTCAGAGGACAACCTGAAGGAACTGTTTTCTTTCCCCATGTGGGATCCAGGGATTGAACACAGGTCCTCAGGCTTGCAAGTACCTTTATTTCCACTGACTCATCTGGCTATCCCAACATACCCATTTTTTTCCCCCTCTCAATCATGGCTTCTGGGAGCTGAATTCGTATCTTTATGCTTGTATGGAAGTGTGTCTCCAACACACTTCTCTCCATAACTCTAGGGTAAATTTGGAAAGCGGCCTACCTGGGTGGGTAGGCTGTGTTTGGACCTGTTGCTGTGATACTGACTATTCCATCACAGACTGCAAAATGAACTCATGCAGATCTCTGAATTGCCAGTGGACAGTATTGCTGTTGGTGTTTTGGTCTGTGGGCACAGTTTGGTTTACCTCCAGGGAGAGCAGGAACTGAGCATGCCTTCTTCATCCCGCAGGACTCCAGAGGACCTTTCCAGGTTTGTGGTTGAGCTGCAGCAGCGAGAGCTTGCCCTCAAGGAGAAGAATAACACCATCACTAACAGGTACACCACCCGGGTGACACTGGCTCTATTTGTTCTGTGGCCCTCCCTCCTGCTGTACTTGAAATGCTTGTCTATTTTTCATTACTGTTACATAGTACCTGGGGCTGATGCTTTTCAGGAAGAACTTAATTTTTGGGGGGAGCACAATGATGGCATTATTAGAATGTAGCTCTGCTTAGGGCAGCAGATGGTAGGTTTGTGTGTGCATGCATGTTTTGTGCTTGCTTGCATAAAGCTGGAGGGGAAGGGTTGGGATTTTGTCTTAACAGCTCTTTAAATTCCAGCCAAGAGTTTCTGAGAGCTGTATTAGTCCCTTTGTGCCCTCGGTGGCCTAAAGGCCCCTCATTCCATCCACTTCCACATATGAATGCTTCAGATGCACTCATTTAAGCTGCATCCGAGTCCCAGCATTGGGAGCTGGCTGTGGTTTGAGCCATGGGAGTCCATGCTGCCTTACATGCTACACAGCAGCAAGTCTGAACTTGAGCCCCTCTGCAGGTTGCCTTCCTGACCCCAGGTCCCTGCCTGGATGAAGAGCCTTGTAGTTTTCCAGCAGTATGTAGACTCTGAAAGGCCCTTGAGTGCATGCATGTGTGATATGTACAGACCTGTGTGCTCACAGACATGAATAGTCCATCTGCCCATGCCCTTGATCACAAGTGGCAGAAATCTCACCTGAGATGAGCAGCAGGCACGTTTATTTCGCAGTCCAGTAGGAAGTCCAAGGGCAGCCCCGAGGCTCCTCCTGGCCCGCCATGCTGCTTGTCCTCCTACACCGCTCACCTCCTGCCTTGTCCCACACCACTTCCCCAAGCCCCATGCCAGCTGTGTGCTGTGGGCTTCTGCTCTGACACCAGGGGTCTGCTCAGGTGTCTGTCACAGGCGTCAGGACCCCAGGTCACCCACACTTCCATCCCACTGCCCTTCCCAGGCTTGAGGATTCTCAGAAGTCAGCAGAGTGTCTTTCTTTTGACTCTTGATTTCTTCTGATGGATTCAGCCAGGAGCAGCCTGGCAGAGGGACTCAGAGCAGGGTGTGTGTCCAGACATACCCTCCCTACACCTCGATACACTCACCAACCCAAAGTGTCCAAATCCTTCTGGGAAAGTTTCACAGCCCAGCCTCCAAATCAGTGGCTGGGGCTAGGAGCTGCTACCCTGTTTCTTTTGTGACCAGCTCCAACCTGAGCATTTTGGGGTTGCACTAGCTTATCTCATTAGCAAAAGGACTTATTGAGAATACCGGCAGACAGGCCTCTCATCCATCCGGTGCAGCCCAAAAGTTTTAGGGTTCTGCCAGGAACCAGAGACCGACGCCAAATGTGTTTGGTTTTCTTTCACATAAACCCGGGCCCTTGTCCGTTTGCCCTGGTCACTTAGCCAATCTTGTGATGTTGAGGTTTAGTGTTATGTCCAGAGACAAATGTAGTCTTCTTTGAGTCCTTTCTGGACCAGGGAAGGCTTTTTTGTGGTTCCAGTTCAGCTGACCCCCTTTAGTACCCCCAAACTGGGTTATGTGCTTGTCCAGATCCTGTACTGTCAGAGATAGGGTTGCCATGGTGAGCCTCAGGTCACCCCATGTGTGCTTGAGCTACCCGAGGCAAATAGGATGATCTTCTGCAGAGCCAGAGGGAGGGGCTGTGTGCAGCGACCAGGGCCAGAGCCTCTAGGGCCCTGAATGGGACAGGGCTGGGGGAGTATGGAGCCAGCCTGTTTATTGTTGATTATCCAGCCATAGCCTTGTCCCTTTCATAGACAGCATTTTAATTATTTATTACTAGCCAGAAGGAAGGGCTTCTCATTTTGAGTGCTGATGTCACTCTGAAAATTGGCTTCTAGAAGCATCTGGTTATGTTAGACATAATCACATCCATTTACTTGAGAAAGCTCACATGATAAAGATTGCCTTTTGCTTTCAAAGTCACTGTCAGATGAAACGGGCGTGAAAAGTGATTTGGAATTAAAGCTTGAACGTTTGCCTGGCGATCCTCTTCATTTTCCTCTAACTATGAAACGGAATGAACTATTAAGGGAAGGAAACCTGTCTGCGATTCCCTCCCACCCAGCGGTTAGCTGCTGTGACTAGGCATAGGAAGACTCGTGTCTGCCAGAGAGCCATGGGGAAGGGGGGCACTGGCACACTTCCCAACATACCTGGCTTGCTTGCCAGTGTGGGCCGAGTCAGCCTGTGCTAGGGGCAGGCAGGGCTGGGGCAGGGGTCCACTGAGCTAGTACAGCCGTAACATCAGGGCATCCCATGGTTGTGCCTGGCATTTCACTCTCTTCTGTAGATGTCATGGTCCCTAGTTAGCAGATCTCAGGGAGGAGAGGCATGGTCCACAGTACTGCCTCCGCCTCCCTGGGAACATTTGTCCAAGGTGAGTTATTTTGGGGTTTCTATGTGCTGGCTTTCTGTGCCCAGGTTCATGTAGGACCTGTGACTCCTTGTTCTCTGTGGCTTGCTCCTGTAGCCTGAAGGCAGACCTCTCATGGACCTGGCTGAGCAGTTGCCTGGCTTGTGAACCTCACAGCCGAGCTGCTGAGCTAAGGCATAGAGGGCAGTGCTGGGGCTAGGTTTCCAGGGTTCCTCATTGTTGGACTGGGACCAGGGGCTATTCTTAGTAAGGTGGGATCCAGTGGTCACTGTGGAATCCAAGTCAGCTCAGTTCCATGCCTAGGAACTGAGATGGCCTAGACTAAAGTAGATTAAAGTTGCTGCTACTTTGGTGGGGTGGGTAGTTACCAACCTAGGACCTCTGGTGCGTCATGTTTCAGGCCATGCAGGAGATGATCTGAGACTATTTTCCCAGCCTGGTGTGTGCTGGATCCTTGGTCCTGCCATCCTCTTTAATTCAGTTTCTAGATGGAATCAGACCTCATGATAGGGAGGTCTAGATGGCACTGGCCTTGGGGGTTGATCCTGGTTTGGGTACCTCAGCCTTCGGGTCCTGGGCTTACAGGGCAGGTCTCCACCGTTTTGCTCATGGGATCAGGAGACCCTGCAAGACCTAATGTTTTTCCCTGGCCTTTTGAAGAGGGTTAGGTGGATTCAGATAAAATGGGAAGGAGAGGAAAAGGTGCAGCCTGCATATCATGGGGTGGGTCTTTAATTTTGGGTGATGTAGTCTTTACTTTTGTGTAGTTACTGAGGAGCGGACCATGGTTCTGGCTATGGTTCCCGTCACAGCTCATGGCTGTGCACTTCCATCATGCTGCATTCTGGTCCACTGGTCCAGCCCAGCTATTGACTGTGTCTGGATCTTGCAAACAAAGGTTTGCCTCTTGTGTGGCTTTTAACTTGTTCTTTATCACAGCACTGCCCTGACTCGTAAGCTACTGCGTGACTGTGCTCTCCTTGCCCTCTCCTCCTCCTCCTCCTCTTCTTCCTTCCCTTTAATTCCTTCTCCTGGTAGCCCCTCTGTCTCCCTCCCCTCCCCTCCCCTCCTCCCTTCCTTCTCCCCTCCAGCTGCCCTTTCTTTCATCTTCTCTCCATCTGTCTTCTTCCTCTTTCTTTTCTTTCTCAATCTCCCACTTTCCCCATCTCTTTCTCACGCCTCACCCATTTTACTGTGGAGAAAGTGCAGAATGCTCATCAGCTGTTGGAAGACAGGGCCCAGTGTCCATCTCCAGTCTTGAGGGCGTTCACTGAGGCTTACAGCACCGCCCAGCCCAGCCCATCTGCATCTGCCAGCACTGGCTCCCATGGTGGGTCCTTCTGCTTGGAGCAGTGTGGGGTTGGCTGTAGTTACCTCAGCAGGCCCTAGCATGTGTGGGGCGGAGCAATGCCTCTGGGAAGGCTGCTAAGCAGGGCTCTGACCTGAGCTCTTCCGCTGGTGAGGTGCAGAGCGGTAGGGACCTCACTGAAGGAGGCTGAACCACCTCTGGGAAGGTCAGATGAAGTCACATCCTAACGTTTCCAACTAACCAGGAGCAGGGAAAGAGCTTCTTCCCATTGAGATGAGATGGTCTTGATCCCTAGCTGGTTAGGTGTGGTTCTGAACTCATTAGGCTAAAACTGATTATTATTATTTTTTGAGACATTGTCTGCTTATGTTTTTAAGGCTGATCTAGACTTCCCTGGAATTTCCTGTGTAGCCCATGCTGGCCTTGGACTCGTAGTCTCCCTTCCTTGGCCTCCTTAGTGCTTGAGCGATGCGTGTGTTATCCCATCCAGCTGAATTTGTTTGTTTGGGTAAAAGCCCTGAGGTGGGGCTGGGCACTGGGGTTTTTGAGTAGCAGGAAATGTGGGTGTGGTGGTAAAGGGGAGGGTTTGGGATGTTGTCGGGCATGCATGGATTGAGGAGGGAGGGATGAATGATGTGTCCTGTTCAGTAGGTGGAGAGGACCTGGTAGTCTTTGCTCAAGTGAATGTTGTCTGTTGAAGTGGAGAACATGCCTCTGCAGGACTTTGTTGAGGACTGCATCCCTGGTGTTGGGCAGCTCTCTGATTGATGAGGATAGGACGGGAAGGTCCATGTGCACGGTATGTGCATTCCTGCACAGGGGCACCTGTTCTTGCAAAGGGGCACCCGTAGGTATCCCTAAGGAAGGTGCTGTCTGTACATTGCCATCGACGGCTGCTGTGAGCCATCTGGCTGCACCTGGTCTCCTTCTCACCTATCCCACTCAGCTCACAGGCACCACCCATCATGGATATGGATGGGGTTGTCAGAGCCTGCCTGTGCATCCTTGGCCCTTGGAATGGGATCTGGCTACAGTGTCAGGAGCCTTGCCCTCTTCACAGTACCAGCCTTGCTTCTTGTCCTTAGGGCTGATAATGTTTCCTGGTTTTGTAACTAAGAGGCAGGCAGAGTACCTGGGGTTTGGATATCGCTTTTGGGTGTGTCCTCTGTTCACTGACCACTGCATTAGGCTGCTCAGCACTGCCCAAAAGCCTCCTCTGCTCTTGACCAGGCTCTTTAGAGTCAGGAGCTCAGGGGCCCAGACCTCCACTGCATCGCCATCATTAATTCCCAGCATTCTTTGGCTGTGCTGACGTGCTGTGGCAAGAGGCTCAGTGACTACACAGGTTATGTAGATAGCCGCTTCCAGCATGGTCCCTGTGCCTTGGTGAGTGTTGTACAAAGGTGTGAGGGGCTTTCTGTGCTTTTTTTGCTGGATAGGAAAGGAGTGGTGGAGAGAGGCGGGCGGGCCTCCTTGTCATCCATCTGTGATGAGAGCCATCAGTGTCCATGGGTGTTTCCTGGCTTGGAATATTCTCCCTAGCACACCCTAGGCAGTGTCTGATTCGTCCGAGGTAGGTGTGGTCCCCATTCCCTCAGTCATTTTGCAGAAGGTGAATTTGGACCGTGGTTGATCTGCAGTAGAAACAGAACTTGAAACAGCCTGTCAAGTCTCCCAAAGCATCCATGCTACAGCGGAGGCTGGAGCCCGGGTTGCCAAGAAGGCCCTGACACAGCTGTTGTCCAGCTTGGCACCTTCTGAGATGCTCATGGAAGGCAGGGCCACTAGAGACGACTGTGTAGTGTAGTGATGTGGACATGCCGCTCACTTCCCCTCCTCTCTGCCGTCTCCACTCCATTCATCTGGGCCGGCTGAGCTCTCGGGACTAAGGCACTCTTTCCAGCTAGCTTTCATAAGCCACCTCTCAGACCCAGGGCTGCACTTGCTGTGGCCTGACCTTTGTGACTGTAGTCTGGAAGGTCTCCTGCTGCTAGACAGAGTAGCCCATGCTTGCAGACATGGGCCAGGATTCCGGGGCCAGGCCTGTGCAGTCCTGAGGTACCTGTGGTCCAGGTCTTTACTGACACCTACTTATCTAGAAGAGGGGCCTGAAGAAGAATCAGTGAATGGAGGGGATCATCCCATGAGGGCTTTGCCCTGACTTTCTCCCTTGCTTCCTAAGAACCAGTTCAGCGTCTGAGTCATAATTCTTGCCTGTTTGTCTAGAGCAGTTAGGCCACCCTCTCACAGCATCTTGTAGTATAATGAGGCCTTGTCACCTGTGTGAGCCAGTGTCCACATGAGTTATAATGCTCTCAAGCTGTCTGGAGGCCAGCAAAGCCAGTGACAGGTGCTCAAGATTAATGACGCAGGGACATGTTTTGTGCCTGCAAGGGGGTGTCATGCTGTATCCTGGAGTTGTGATGGGGGTGAGCAGTTATTGCTAGCTCCAAACTCAGGTTGCTTGTGTTTGGATCTCAGCTCCACCACTGATGAGCACTTTGTCTTTGTACAGTTTAATTAGCCTGCCCACAGTGAAGCAGCTTTTCAGGTGGGGTGTGTACAGTAGGGTGAAGGACTGATCATAAAGGATACAGGCTGGTGTCTGGAATGTTAAATCAGGGGCTGGGTAGGCACGAGGGTCATCTTTATTGTCCTCTGTATCTGTGAAGCCACAGATCAGCTCCTTAGATGTGACAGTCTTGGCATTGGGGTGTTCCCAGTGGGCACCACAGGCAAGATGAGTTTTGGTGGATGACTGCTGGTGGTGGTCGGAGGGCCTGGGGATGAATACTTGACAATGGAGATGATTCTGGAATTTGTTATGCATGATGGCGTGGGCAGGAGAAGGGCAGTGACTGGCTAGCCCTGGCCTGGCCCATCTCCCATAGTCCCTGGCAGGTCTTACGCTCATCTCAACCATTTACTGTTTTGGCGTGATCTAGCTCCTGGGCTTGTCAGAGACAGAGGCAGAGGCCTCAGATGTCCATCTGGCTCTTTCCACCAGTGTGAACAGACTTTGGTAGAGCAGTTGAGTTAACTTGCCTCTGGTGGGCTCTCTCCACATGTCCACCATGGAAGCCCCCTCTGTCTATCTCAAGCATGCAGTGGGACCTGCTCACTGTCCTTAACAGTTCCAGGCCAAGTTCTTTCGGGGACTGCTGGTCATGATTCATATGCCTTTAGACCCTTGGCCTCGGGAGGGGCGCTCTGAGACAGCCTGCACGTATGGGGAGGACACCCCCCTCGTAGCCCCGGCTTCCTTTCACTAGTAGATTGGTTGTATCAATACTTGTGTCTGAGCCGACTATTGTCTGGGCTCCTTATGGAGCTGTGGGAGGCTGAGTCTGTTGGCCGAGCTCCCTGGCTTTCAGTTTAGTGCCGAGGCTGTGAGTATGGTTACAAACACTTCTGTTTCCAAAACTAAGCCAGGCTGGCCAGACACACACTATCCTACCACTTGCTTTCTGTGCTATGACCCATCCCTAATGACCTTGTCACCATCCTGTTAGGCCCGGGCCTTGTGCCCTGTCTCAAATCTTGTTGAGGTATGTGCTTCTTTCTTCCACACCCGGACTCACGCCACTCTCTGTCACTGCCTTTTCTAAAGTGACAAACTGTGTCATTCTTTTCTACACTTGCCTCTAGACACCTGCTTTCCATGTGGCTGTCTGAGGGACACTTTATGACTCAGGTCACGCCGTATTGTTCCCTACACCTGAGCCTTCCCCTGGTGCTGTGTCTCCAGGGCGGCTCCAGCTTCCTTGCCAGGCTGTTCTCAGCACACCAGCATCCTTTGCTGTTGCTCTGGCTTAGTCGAGGGTCTGTGCCTTTCCACTCTCCTCTCTGACCTGCATTAGTGTTATGCTTTTGGCCTTGTGCCTGATTTTCTCTGCTGGCTAGGATTCTATTTAAGTGAACACACATTTGCCTCTGCCTAACTCTCTCTCTGTCCATCTGCTTGTCCCCCTGAGTGCAGGGTCTGTGCCTGGCTTGTCTTACAGGGAGTCTGGCAACATTGCAGCCACAGCACATGCTCCCTGCAGTTGAGCTGGACGAGCCAGAGCCACTGACAGTCCCACAGGTCTGGGGCTTTGGTTCTCCCTCACATTCTGTCCAAGCCACAGGGCCACTGGCTGTACCTGGAACCCGCTAGCCTGGACTGGCCTCTCTGTCTCCCTCTTCGGCCGCTCTGGGTTCAACATCACCTGAGGTATGAGAGTCACTGCCATTGTCTCTTGTTGTCCCATAGCTGAGTGAGCTCTGAGTGCATCTGCTCCCGCCCTCCTGGCATGTCAGAGGTTATACAGGTCTAGGACATGCTACACCTGCCTTCACAACTTGGGGTCCTTCTCCCTTCCTCACCGCTGCGGCTTGGCCTCTTTGCTGTGGAGCCATCATGACCTCTCAAGTGCCCCTTCTGCTATTGACTTCAGCTTTCATCTTGCTCTTGTCGTTCATATGATTGTTTGGGCAGGACATTTCTCCCAGCTATCACACTGTGGGGTGAACCTTCCTTGAGATACAAACAGACATCTGCTCCCCACCCCGAGAGGGGGCATCAGTGAAAGGTCAAAGTAACACCTGCCTGGCATGCAGAAGCAGTGAATTCATTGGGCTTCCTTACATAAGAGCATGGTTGAGGGGTTACTTACAGAAGCATAGGTGATGGCCAACAGCCATGTCACTGATATTCTCATAGAAGAATGGATGGGGGCTGGAGAGATGGCTCAGCAGTTAAGAGCACCGTCTGCTCTTCCGGAGGACCCGGGTTTGATTCCCAGCACCCACATGGCAGCTAACAACTGTCTGTAGTTCCAGTTCCAGGCAAACACCAAGGCAAACAAACAAATAAATAAATAAATAAAGTTTTTTTTTTTTAAAAAAAAAAAAAAAAAAAAGAAGAATGGATGATGGCATCTTCATAGCTGCATCGATGGAATCCCTGCCTTAGATACCACAATAGACACCTTTCACAGGCTGTCTACTTTAGCACCTCCTTAGACCACAAGTGCTGGACAGAATTAGCAGCAGGTGGGGGGGCAGAACAGAGGGCCTGGGCTCTCAGGTGTGGATTTAATGGCCCTTCCTAATTCCCCTTTTGTGAGAGACTGTCAGCAGACCTGTTCTTGCTGTGGTGAGAGAATGGTGACGGTTGTTATGGTTAGGGTCTGGGTTCCACAGCACACCGGCACTCTGGGAGTATGCAAGACCTGGTCACTGTGTGCCTAGCATCCAGTCCACCCTTAAGAGCTGTTCACTGAGCAAATGCACGCCCCTCCCCCTGACATAGCATCAGCTCAAGAATGGGGTGCTGTGAAGGCTCAGGCTTCTTATGGGCTTATGTGGTGGGGTTGGCTCTGGCCTTCCCCGTTGTCCTCTGTTCCCTGTCACTTGGGTTTCTTTTTTTCCAGGTGTGGCAGCAGCTGAGGTGGGGAGTTGGTGTCTTCCATTGCCTGTGGCTGGTCTACCAGTTGGCATTAGTATTATATGTGACATCTGTTGGCTCTAGCCTGTCTGCTTTAGCCTGAATGGCTTAGAACTGTGAGCATGACGTGTGACTGGGGCCACACCCCATTCCGTTTAGTTCCTAAACAATAAGCTCTCTCCTGTTTCTCCCTATGAGGTACCCTGGGAGGGAGGACGCTTCTGTGCCAGCTCTGAGGCTGTGCCAAGCAGGATGAAGCAGAGTTCAGCTCTGGTAGGACTTTGTGTTCACTGGCCTCAGCACAGGTTTGTGGTCAGTGGTGACGGCCACACAGAGTGCTGGGCAGCAATGGTATCCCCTGGGCTGTCTGCAGAGAGAAAGGGTGAGGTGGAGACAGATGGGGGAGGAGCCAAGGTATAAGAATGTGTGCGTGCTTGCGTGCGTATGGGCATGTACTTGTGTACAGGCACAGGCATGGTGATAGAGAAGTATAGAACCCGTGTAAAGTGTGTGCGTTCCACTGGCATACATGGGAGCATTTCTTGTAGATACAGAATTGTTTAGGTTCTTTAATATCAGTACTGTTTTATTTTTACCCTTGGCTGGGGAGGGGGAACAGAATGAGAGGTGACTTGAGATGCACATCTGCATGTGGAGCGCAGCTACCTGAGTGTGAACCCCGTTCTCATGCCTCCTGCAGAACCAGTGGCATGGAGCTGGGGCATAGTGCCCATGGCTGACTGCAAGGGCTTCTCTTAGGCTCCTACAGCGCAGGACTGCCTGGGCAGGGGCCGTGGTCATGTCGGGAGGCCAGTTTGTGTGCAGGAGAGAGTGAGGTACTGTGTACTGTTCCCCTCTTCCCTTCCCTCTCCATGATAGCGGGCTCCATGACCATTCTTCGGAAGCTAGAGTGCCTCAGTGGAGAATCTGCCACAATCCCTCTCTCTGGATTCTCTTCTTTAACTTTTATGTCAGCTCTGGGTTGGCACTGGGCTTGACTCTGCAGGCTGCCCACACCAAATTGATCTGGTCTGGTTGTGAACTGAGTTGCAGAATGCACTAGGCATTGTGGTACTTGGCTGATGCCCTAGTTTACCTACCAAATGACCGCCAGCCTCCCTCCATCTTTTCCTCTGACATGCTTACCAGACAAGAGCTTTGAGCGTGGCTGGGTAGCACTGTGCTTGAAGTCTGGTTAGCCCGTGCACTCAGGAAAGTCACCTTCCATCAGGTGGTTCTGTGTGCCATGGAACAGACCCGGTGTGCTGCTGTTATGGATTCGAGACCCAGCGGGCTGATATTTGGCACCACACTACTTCTCCGGTCCTCTCCGCACACTGTTGTGAAGAGAACACGAGGGTAGGCAGGACAGTGAGTCTGGGGTGAAGCTGGTAGGTAGCTCAAGTGTCTACCACGATAGCTGGGGACGTCTGGCCCCTCTGCTCAAGTCTGCCTGGTCCTTTTGTTTTCTTGATTTTTTTTTTTTCTTAGCAAGAACAAAACCCAGTGGCACCGTCCCAGAGTTGTGTGTTCTGGAGCTGGGCCTGGCTTAAGCTTTCCGCACAGGAAGCCTCAGAAGGCCTTGGCAATGGGCTGCATGCAGTGCCAGCTTTGGACGTGAGATGGTGCCTGCAGCACTTGGAGCCCTGTCTGCTTACTCCTTGAAGCTTCCTTTCTTCCGTAGCCTCCTCTGGAGTGACTGACCAATTAGTGGGAGAGAGGGCGAAAGGGAAGACCTTGCGATGAGCGAGCATCTGTCACAGGTGTCTCCCTGGAGGCTTCCTCTCTCTTCCCGTCCTGTGTTGCGTCATCTTTACCGTTGCATTCTTTGTTGGGGTGGGCTGGTAAGTGCAGTAGCGTGTGTGTGTGTGTGTGTGTGTGTGTGTGTGTGTGTGTGTGTGTGTGTGTGTGTGTGTGTGAGAGAGAGAGAGAGAGAGAGAGAGAGAGAGAGAGAGAGAGAGGTAAGCCCCAGTCCTTAGCCTTGGCCCCTGTTTAAGACACTCCTCTTTCAGGCTGCCTCTGTACTTTGAGACCAAGTCTGGGTACCTTGTTCCCCCAAAAGCACACCCAGCCTATCCTGGGCTCCAGAGCAAGGTCTGAGTCTTTTTTTTTTTTTTGAATGTCCTGTGTTCCCTAGCCTTGTCTCCGTGTTCTTGATCATGGTCTAGCTGTGGTGGTGGGTATGTGTGGTGGGTAGACAGGCATGCTTTGTCTTCGGGGCCAGGTTCCTGTCCTTCTGTGCCTACCCAGTGTCCTTCCTCCACCATCCCGGAGTGGGGAGGGCCAGGGTTCTGGACCTGTCTGCTTGTGTTGGCTCTTCAACTAGGGAGCTGCTGCTAACATTTCTCATCCGGACTGTTGCTCTGTGTGTCTTGCATATCCATATTTAAAATGGTATTTACATATTCATAGATTTTTAAATAAGTTCTTATTGTTAAGGGATGTAGAAATGGATAAAATGTGAAACCCCCTCTTCTTTTCAAGCACCAGAGAAAACTTCACCCCCACCCACCCTCAATGCAGTCACTTTCCTAGTGGTTAGTTTAGTTACCATGGAGATTGTTTTGTAAGCCAGCTGTCCTGTCCCATGGCACTCTCTCAGCTCTGCCCTGCCTAGCCCGTGTCTGGCATACAACGTGGTCCATCCTCTTTCCCATAGGCATGCTTTAGGATCTTGTCACACTCTGGGTCCCTTTGGCATAACCCTTACCTCCTGATGAGATCCTGGAGATACCACCATTTCTCGTGTGTGTGTGTGTGTGTGTGTCTGTGTGTGTCTATGTGTGTACGTGAAGGTTGGAGGTTTGCTTACGTGTCTTCCCCCATTAACCACATATTTTTGAGACAGTATCTCTTGCTGAACCCAGAACTCAGGTTCTGATTTAGCAAGACCAATTTGCCTATTGTCCTGGCTCTACCTTCCCAGTACAGACACCCCCTATAAACCCTGGATTTTAGGTGAATGCTAGGGATTCATATTCAGGTGATGCTTGAATTGTGAGGACTTTCTCACTATACCCCTCATTCCCATATTCCCTTTGTTTGGAAGGAAAGGCTAAGACAGAGAAGACTTGTCATTTTGGAAGTGGCAGAGTCAGAGATGCCTTTGTCATTACATGTCCCTGCCCTGACCTTGGGTACTCTTTGCTTTGCAGCTGGTACCTAGGGCTTTGAAGAACCTTGCACTTCTTTTTTTTGTGAAGGGGGAAGCAACTACCCCCTTCTCCTTGCAGGCTGCTGTGGTTGGATTTTTCTTTGGGCTGCCAGCTCCCTAATAACTACATGGAGACTTCTTACTAATAATGAAAGCTCGGCCTTAACTTAGGCTTGTCCCAGTAGCTCTGATAACTTAAGTTAACCTATTTATATTAATCTACATCTTGCCTCATGGCTTTTAAGTCTTTCTTTCATCCTGTATGTCTTACTCCCTTCATGCCTCTTTTCTTTCTCCCGCAGCCTGAATTTCTCCTCTTACTTACTCTCCCTGCCCAGAAATCCCGCCTATACCTTCTTTTTCCTTTGCTATTGGCTGTTCAACCTTAGGCTGGTAAGTTATAACAGCAACACATCCTTACATAGTTAAACAAGTGCAATGTATCTATATAGTTAAACAAATATTCTGCCACATAAACAAATGTGATACACCTTTACATAGTCGAACAAATATTCTGCAACAGGTCCTAGATCAGAGGTGACCAAGGGTTGCCAGTTTTCCATCTTGGAGCTATCTGAGCCTTTGCTTCTGGAATGTCTGTCTGTGGGAAGCCCTGTGGAAACACAGAGAGTGGAGGAGCCAAGGAAGGAGATTCAGTGGGCTAGCCTCAGCTGGAGGTCAAGTCTCGGTAGGTACTTTGGGTTTAGGGACCAGACTTTATGATCCATAAAGATGTGGCTGTGTTCTCCTGGTTAGTGGCTGGCATGTGGCAGTGGATTGGTGCAGGGCTCTAGAGTCTGAGCAGTGAACACTATTGGAAGCACCTTCCTGGACTCTGCTTGACATTAGCTTGACAGAATCAGACCTAGTGGGCATAATTTCTGGTCTCTGGTCTTCTCCCCCTTTTCTAGGCATGCAATTGTGTTTTGTCGTCTCAGTGAGGTCTCCCTGCGGACCATGTCTGGGAGCCCTAGGAGACAGCCGTAGATGTGACTGTCTCAGACTGAAAAGCTGATGTGCAGAAAGCAATGTGAAGGAAACAGAGAGCTGTAGTCTGCATTCCAAACAGCTCTAGGTGTCTCCACTGAGACCACAGCCACTGGGCACAGCTGAGCACATGACAGCCTGTTCCCTGCCAACAGCCCGCAGGCCTCACCTGCATTGCTCAACACCTCTGTCATGACTGGAATGAAGACTCCCTTCTGGCAGGCATTCTGTGGGACCCCTCAGAGTGACTTCACTTTGCCTGTCACCAGAGGGCACTGAGAGATGCCACTTTTGTCATTTGAGTGGGTAGTGGGAGGTAGCGTTGGCCAGGTTCCCAGTGCCTGAGCTACTGCTCGGTCCTCTGTGTAGACTCTAACTCTGTCCTGTCCTGGATCCTCTGTGGCTTGGATGGTTCTCAGGGCCAGAGCCAGGGGAGGTAGCCATTCTGGCTGAGGGCAGAGGTGCTTCATGCTAGGTTCAGCATAGGCATCTTTCTTGCTTAGCAGCCTTGGTTGCAGACTCATGGGGCTGGAAGAGGGATACCCTGTGGCTAAGGGTCTCAGGTTCTAAGTACCCAGCTTAAGGTCAGTGTTGGCTTGGCTGTGAGTATGTATACCTGGTGTGAAGTTGGAATTAGTATGTTCAGTGGCAGGGCTGCTGGTGGTGCCACGTGCCTCTGAGGGGTCTCTGGGGCCAGTTGTGTAGTTAGGAAGAGTAGGAGCGGAAGCTCATAAAGGTAGGCCCTGCCTGCTAGGGGGCACGGTTCTCATCTTCCAGCCTGCTGCTGTGGCCATCTGGGTCTGCACACAGGCCTGTCTGTCTCACAGTGTCCAGTTGGGCAGCACTTCTTCAAGCTTGGTCGGCCAAGGGTTGTTTCTCTGGGTTATGGATGAGATCTCTGTTCCTGATCGTTCTTAAATACCGAGGCCAGCAGCACAGCTAAGCATAAGGGTGTTGATGTTGCGAGACTGGGGGAACTGGTCTTCTGCTGTCCAGCACTGCTTACCCGTGAGTGGAGCATGGGATTGACCTTTCAGCAGAATAAAGAATTCGACTCCTGGTCAGAAAGGCGTGCCCTCTGACCTCGAGGGTACGCTGACTAGGTTGGTGGGAGGTCTGGGGAGGGTGGACCTGTCCCCATCTCAGCAGAGCTTCCTTCCTACTTGGCTGCTTATGGAGGATGTGGGGAGACAACCTGAGACAGCTGAGGCTTGACCCCGGCACCCTGCTATAGCTTCTCCCTCTGTACCAGGGCGCGTGAGATGAGGAGAGTAGGAGAGTCACCCTTGGCCCACATCAGGGCTGTGTGGTCTCTCATTTCTGGAGCCCTGTACAGCACTTAATGAAGACAAAGAAACTAAATATATATTTATACATATAAAGAAAAAAAAAGATTTACTAATAAACTCTTTTCTAAATTTTTTTAATAAAAAAAAGAATTTCCTAATCTATAATGCAAAAGAAGAGGAGGA
>PVIH01020072.1:13525-33636 GCA_004025045.1 Sigmodon hispidus | reverse complement strand
GGATGCAGGCCATCATGGTTGGGGATGCAGGCCATCATGGTTGGGGATGCAGGCCATCATGGTTGGGAACACAGGCCATCATGGTTGGGGATGCAGGCCATCATGGTTGGGGAGGCAGGTCATCATAGTGGAGGATGCAGGCCAGCAGAAGCCACTAACAACTATAGCAGTAAGAATGTGAGGTAGTTTGCTTTTATCTGGGTTGATCAGGAAGTAGAGCCCCAACAGTGAGGCTAGGCTATAGAAACTTCAAGGCCAGTCCTCTAGCATATCATTTCCTCCAGCAAGGCCCCACCTCCAAAAGTGCTACTAAGTGTTCAAACTCATGTGGGAACATGTACCACAATATATCCCATGAAATGAATCTCCCATGAGTAATGCTGTCTATATCCTTGAGGAGCTATAAAAGGAAAAATGTGTGAGAAAATGAGTTTGGGATTGATCTCATGAGAAGTAGAAGAACCTTTGTTTGTAGTTCACAGAAAACAGATTCTATAGCCACAAGTTGGTGGCAGTGTATTGCAGTCAAAGAGTGCATTATGTATAGCACTAAGCTAAAAGGAGCTAAAACCCACTCCTGATTCTCACTTGTTTACAGGAACCTGGCAGGTAAAACTTACTCTTTGGAAATTAGTAGACACCAACCCTAAAATGCAGAATATCATGAACTTGTCACAGTGTTGGGAGTAAGAGTGAAACTGTGGAAGAAAGCTTCTACAAGTCCAGGTAGAATCATTGTGACCATAGATGGCCAATGTCCCCACCTTTCACTGGCCACTTCCTCTCGTAAACTGCAACCATTTTAGATGCTATGTCAACTTAGTGCAACCACTCAGTGAGGGGTTGATCTAAATTGTGTGTGTGTGTGTGTGTGTGTGTGTGTGTGTGTGTGTGTGTGTGTGTGTTTAGGATTGTCTTAATCATCTTACTTGGTATGAAAAGACCCAGCCTGGAAGTGGGTGATACCATCCCTGGGTTTAAGACCATGGAGGAGGTAAGAGTAGAGAAATCTAGTTGAACAGTAAGCAATTGGGCCTTTATTCTTTCTCTGCTTTTAACTGTGAATATGATCAGCTGCTTCAGATTCTTGCCTTGACTTCTCTGAAATGATGGCTGTAACCTGGAATTGTAAGCCCAATAAAAATCCCTCTCTTCTGAGGTTTGTGGTTTTGATTTGTCAGGATATTTTATGACAGCAAAGAAGGGAAACTAAAACCCTGCTCCAGGCAGGTGGTCCTCTACCCTGGTGAAGCTGGAGCCCTCAACAATGTTTGCTGTATTTTAGTCACTCTCTCTAGGGAGGCATACCCTCTGCCTTCTGCCTCTCCCTTTTCTCTTGGCCAGAGGCCCCTCTCACTTATCTCTCTCATCAGAAGAGCTTGGTGACACTAAGCAAACTCAAAGTCCATAGCAACCTCCTCCCTGAGGGTGGACATGAACACGCTGGCCTTGAACCTTCTTGGATACAGACATGCTTGTTGTGCACGCATTAGGAACTACTGGGTCCAAGGATTTGACCTCCTGCCCTCACATAGCAGGCTGAAAACAGTTCAGAAAACAGCCATGGAAGTATCAAGTAGCTCGAGTTTCCTCCTGGAAATAGAACCAATGTTTAATTGTGGTATCAGGTGCTCTGAAGAAACAGACCAAGGAGAAAATGAATACCTAGTTTCCAGAACAGACCACAGAGAGTTAATTGGAGATTATGAAAAGTACATCACCCCCCCCCCTCCTTACCTTCAGGATACAGTGCATCTGTCTACACTGGCTTCACCCTGGCCTCCAGTAGCTCATAAAGAATGCTAATCCAAAATTGGGTCTGAGACTTTGTGTAAAGCTTTCCAATCCCTCTCTGAGGAAAGTCTCCATAAATGCACACGTTTGCTTGCCCAAGATCCAGACAGACTTAAAGTCCATTCACTCTGGGAAATTCCAGGAGTCCTGCCTAGCGTGTGTCTCGGGTGGGGCACCAGGAGGGGCTGTGGCTTGTTGCATCTTCTGGTGGTGACTCTTCTCTTCTTTCACCATCTCCAACTTTCTGAACAGTGGGTACTTCCCCCTTAACTGGAAATGTTGGTGTTTCTTTCTCTGTTTCTCCCTTGACTCTTGTCTATGAAGGCCATAAGAATGCCATATTCTTTTCTTTAGTGACTGATAAGACAGGATACAAACTTGTCCACAGAGGCATTTTCCACACTATGACTCAGTGACTATGCTTTATTGTCCAGAGGGGAAGACTTTCTTTAATAGCACTGTCTTCCTGTACCTTCATGGAAACCTGTATGCTTATGCTGAGTGAAACAGTCAGCTGCTTGTCTAGGCTTTCTGGAGAGCATGACAGCTGCCCAGATAGACAGGCACTCTAGGAGAGCTCACTGGACCAGATCCTTGGCTAAACTAAAGCTGAGAGGCTCCTGGGCATTCCAAAGGCACCACAAAAGGGCCTTTTCAGGTATAGTGAACAGTAAAAATTATTTTTTAAATATCCCATTTTTAAAAGATTATGCATGTATGTATATGTATGTATAATATAGATGCATTTTTTAGTTGTGTTTCTATTGCTGTGGTAAAATACCATGACAAAAAGCAATTTAAGGGAAAAAGTGATTTATTTCACTTTACAGTTCATCCATCGCTATGAAAAAATCAAAGCAGGAACTTCAAACAGCGGCTCGTATCACAGCCACAGCCAAGAGCACAGGGAAATGAATGCATGCATGTTTGCTTGCTTCCTTGGCTATGCTCTGCTCCATTTCTGTACTCCCATACAATTCAGAACATCCTGCTTAGGGAATGGCGCCACCCACAGTGGGCTGGGTATTTTCACATCAGATAACATAGATAATCCAGCCCCAGAGACTGGCTCAGAGGGCAGCCCCATGTAAACTGAGGCTCTCTTCCCAAGTACCATTAAGTTTTGTCAAGTTCACCATTGAAGCTAACCATTGCATGCACTTAAATTAAAATTCAATCTCATGATTTTTGCCTACTCTATAGTCAAAGGGCACTAGTATATGTGACTTTGACCTTCTATGACTTTTCCAGGCCTTTGAGTAGGATTAAGAGGGTCTTCACGTTGCAGAAGCAGTCTCCAAGTCTCCTTGCTGAAAGACTGTAGACAGGAGCCAGACCTTCTGTAGTCAGAATGCTCTAGGGATGATCGGGGGTTTTCCTGTCCTTAGAGCCCACAGAAACCTAGTGTAGGGATGGCCTGCCACTTGTCACTACTCCATCAAGACATGACCTTTTCTTTTTTTTTTTTTTTTTTTTTCCTAAAAGAAGTGTTCAGTGGGGTGGCTGTCTGCACAATAGTTCAGATGCTGTGACAAAAAAATAAATCTTGTCAAAAAGCAAAGTAAGGGCTGAAAAGACTTGTTAGGCTTATAATTCCAAGTTTTCAATCTATTGTTAGGGGGAAAAAAACATAATAAATCCAAGGATGCTTGCCTGCTTGTGTATGTGGAACTTGCTAGCCTTTTCTGTCTTTTTCAAGATTTCTTTTTATTCTATACATATGAGTGTCTGTCTGCATGTGTATACTACATGCATGCCTGGTATTCATGGAAGCCAGAAGAAAATGTCAGATCTCTTGAAACTGGAGTTATAAACTGTTGTGAGCCACCATGAGGTTCTGGGAGCTGAATCTGAATCCTCTGCAAGAACAGCCAGGGCTTTTAATATGTGCAGGGCCCAGCTATGAAATGCTACCAGCCACCTTCAGTGTGGGACTTTCTACTTCAATTAACAATCAAGACAGCCCCTCATAGACATGTCCACTGGCCAGTCTGATCTAAACATTTCCTCATAAAGACTTTCTTCTTCAGTGGTTCTAGATTGTGTCAAATTGACAACTAAAATATGCTGATGTTTTGCTTCTGCCTAGCTCTCGTTGAGACCACTGTTAGCTGGTCAGTTGGAAGCTCACAGTATTTGTCACAGGCTATGACTTGGAGGAGTGAACAATCAGGAGAATATTCTGGATTTTCTCCCCATGGTTGCTCCATACACTGTGCTATTCAGTATCTCCTGAAATTAATTCTCTTTCTGTTTCTTTTAGATAACTTGTTCAAACCCAAAGAAAGATGCATTTCAGAGAAGGAGATGCATATGAGATCTAAAAGGTACTTGGCCTATGTGTGTGTGTGTGTGTGTTGGAAAGAGCTGGGAAGGGAGGCTTGAAGGGACCAGATGCTGTCCCTTGGGCCAAGGCTTCCAGGCCCACATTTAAGGGCTGAGGTCTTCTTGGCTGCCGATCTGAAAACCTGGCTGAGGTGAGCAAAGTTGCCGAACTGCGCATTGGAATGTTTATGCTGCTCTTGGACCAACCTTAGGAAAGTGGTGGGTCTTGGATTCGGGAGTGGGCCCATAATTGGTCCCTGAGTGATCAGCAGATTCTGAACTGGAACCCTTTCTATGCAGTTGCCTTGTGGCTCTGGGCAGGAGCCATGTGCGGCTGCACCTTTGAAAGTAATTTTATGAGGAGGAGAGAACCCTTTTCTCTGGAGGGTCTTGACTGAGGCAGTTCTGAGGAAAAGCTTCCAAGCTGGAAGCCAGCAGAGCATGAAAGCCAGAGGGGCCTTGGAGGGGCCACAGGCAACTTTTCTGGCATGTCTGTCCCTGGCAGTCTTGGCAGGGGACACCAAAGCTCTCCCTGCTCTGCCTGGCTAGTCACTATCTAAAATCCCACTAACTCTTATCACACTGGTACACACAAAAGTTACTATTCTTTCTGGGACCTGGCCTCTTAACCAGGACACAAAAGCTCAGTAGGGTTGGCCATGTTCACACACATAAAATGTCATTATGCTGTAATAAAGTGCCTAGCCCTGGGACAGATTATAGTAATTAAATCAAATTGATAGTGCACTCAGAGACACCACCAAAATAGGAAGAATAATTTTGCCCCCACTCCAGACCCTAAATCTCTGCTTTTATAATGATTATGTTGTTTCCATGATAATTAAGTAACTTTGGTTACCTACAGGGAGCCTCTTTCAAAGTAAGAAAATAAGAATTGGGAACATACCATTAATGATATGACTCCCAGCTTTCTAACTGGGGTTTATAAAGGGTCCCTCCATTTGAAGACTTGCTGTTTCATTATAAGACAGCAACAAAAGCAACAAAGTGTTTTCTTCAATTTAGTGAAAAAGAAAAAAAAAATCTCTTATTGGTCCCCAAACCTAAAACTGCTATTACAAGGCCTTACTCACCAAGCAATTTAAATAATGGATTTCAAAGCAGCATTGGTAGACAGATTTCTGTCCTGGCATATAGCTGAAGAAGAAACTGATGTCTGAGGAGGACCAGTAAGCTAGGTCATGTATCTACAGCCCTCGGTAGCCTTTAACTGGTCTGCTTTTTCTTCATGTTCCCGGTCATGGATTATATTTATTATAACTTCATTTAAATCAAGCAGCAGAGTAAACCTGAAGTTCTCTCAAGAGCAGTTAGCCAGCTGACCTTCGCTCAGTCCCAGACCTATCTGCTAGGATGCCCATAGTCTGTCTCTTTTCTCTTTCCCCTCAAAGCCTCCTCCTTCCTGTTTGTACCTTTAAGCAGACATGTGGTCTTAAACCACACATAGTGCTGTTCTGCGCTTGCCTGTCCTTCTGTAATTTCCTGGTGGTGTTTGGGAGCTTTCCTAACATGCAGATTTCGGTCCTTAGAGTCAAATTGCCTGCGCAGTATATTTTGTGTGGGCATATGATTCTATATCAGTGGTTCTTGCAGGAGGAAATAGTGCAGGGCCAGAGGTGGGACGCAGAAGCTTTTGTTTGCTCTTCCCAGTCAAATTGGATGGACAGCTCAAGGAGAGGTGGTCTCTGCATCTGAGGAACTGTCCTCTTGAGGGCTTTGGGAGCAGCTCTGCTGTGATCTCCTCTCCTTGCCCTTATTCAGCAAAGGTATATTCCTTTATTCACACATTTACTCAGCCCTCACGAGTACCCACAGTGTTCCAGACTCTGTCAGAGCACAGGTCCCTGCAGGACATTATGAGGAGCTGTGTGCTACATAGTTGGGGCACAGTGCATCACAGTGAGTAAGAGGCATTTAGCTTGAGGTCCCAATGCTGGCCTACCCTAGCCAGCTGAGGAGCTGTAACCAAACGTCTTGATCTTAGTGGGACTCATGTCCCTTGTTGTATGACAGAGGGACCCTATGTGCCTCTCCCAGCTGTTGTGAGGGTTGAATATGTTTATTCATACCTGGTGACTAGCCTGATGCTCAGTAACCAAATATCACCTGCTGATAATGTCATCATCCTTTTACACTTTGCCCTTGTGCTTCTAAGTGCAGAATATCATAACTGACTTTCATACATAAGAAAAAATGAGAAGGAAATGTTTAAACCCAGTGCCTTTATAGCATAGCAACCTATAGACTCAGGATGCATTGAGTCCATTGTATTGGAGAAAAAACAGATAGCATCAGTACCCTGAATGGTTTGTGTTGGGGAAGAAGCAACCTTCTAGACAAGGGTCCTTTAGGCCCTACTATTAACTCAGAAGTTCATAATTAGCTTGGGGACAAGGACAAAATATTTGAGTCTGAAATGTATTTAGAATAAGCTTAATTAGATACAATACAGGCTAAGAGGAAGCACGCATGCTTTTCCAGCACATGATTCTTGCTGCTACCGTGCATCTGTTGTTCCCTCTCAAATCACAGAATTCAAAACTTGGATGACCAAAAAGAGGATACATAGGGAATATTGACACTCACAATGGCAAACCAGCTGGCTGAACATCCCTCCTTTTACAAGTGAATCATTATCTTTGCAAATACAGAATGAGAAGTGACTTCTATATAAATACCTGGCTTCCCCAGCTTGCCTGTTGTCAAAGCACAATGTCCCCAGAATGCCTATGTCCTGGGACCTCAGAAAAGTTCTTTTTTCTTCAGGGCCCACTGTGGATTTAATAAGGTTTATAAATATACTTGTGTCTTTTTATTTTTTAATCTTTTATTTAACAAATAAAATATAAGATAAAACAAAAGCCATCATCACAGTGAAGTTGGACAAAGCAAACCAACAGAAGTATAGACCCCCAAGAGAAGACACTAAAATCTGAGACCCACTCGTTCACACAGTCAGAAATTCCACAAAGATACTGAACTGAAAACTATAAAATTATTCAGAGGACCTGGCACAGACTCATGCAAACCCTGTGCTTTGTGAGTTCATAGGAGCTTTGCCCGGTTGATTTAGAGGGTCTTGTTCCCCTGGTATCCTTCATCCTCTCTGGCTCTTACACTCTTCCTGCTTCCTCTTACTTGGGGTCCCTGTGCTCTGAGGGCAGGGACCTTAGCCTCTGAAAGACCCAACCTGTGGGTTCCTTCCTGCCCCACCCTTACACTTGCCATCTTGTTCCTCATCATGTCCTCTGTCTGTTTCAGAATCTACAACAACTTGCCAGAAGTTAAAAAGAAAAGAGAAGAGCAAAAGAAAAGAGTGATCTTACAAAGTAACAGACTCCGAGCAGAAGTCTTCAAAAAGGTAGCGGCTGGCATGCAGGGGTGTGACATGGGTGGTGCACAGAGAAGGGGGACTTGACTTTGTTTCTCTTACTCCCCCAGCAATTACTGGACCAGCTTCTTCACAGAAACACAGACTGATTCCAGTCGGCCCTGCTAGCCACAGCTTGGATCTGGGACAATTTCCATTAAACTAAACACTATCTTCACACGTCAAAGATACTTTTTACCTTTTGATTTTTTTTCTTCATTTTTAATTGACCCATACAAATGCAACAGTCCTGGAGTCAATAGGTTAGCGATCTGTTGCTGGGACTTCTGTCCCTTGGAATCTACTAGACTTAGCCTCCCCCTCTCTTTGTCCTTTTTTGGCTTGTGAATTTTACCCATTTCCACCCAAGAAGGGAAGCTTTATATATATTCAAGTATGCTTAGATGTTGTTTTGCAGGGGGATGTTTTATTTTTCAAATTTTTGAGAAGCAAAAATCTATCTCAAAGTGTGAGTCAAAGACTGAACATACACATCTTGGAGTAGCAGAGGCTGACTTTGAAGAGGCAGAGCACAGCCAAGCCAGGGAACCCTCAGCCTCTCCTCCACTCCACCTCACAGTGCTGGCCTTTGTCACCAAAGCACTTGTTTGAGTGGGAGCCTGAGAATCACACACACACATATATACACTGTAAGTTATCTTGATCAATGGCCTAGTGATACTCACTCTTATTTTTTTTCTTTCAAGTATTCTTCGTGAACATATATATTTGTGGAGTTAAGAACAAATTAGTTTTTGCAACAAAAATGAAAATAAATGCGCTTATTTGAAATTCAGGCGTTTCTCTGCTATGTAGTCTTCTCAGTGCGATGATACCTGCTACACCCCTAGGTTACACAGTGGCTTCTTCAGCTCTACTTCTAGCCACCATAAAAGTGTTTGTGCTTGTGGATGCAGGGTGGGGAAATGTCACCTCTCAGGAGCTGCTGCAAGAGGCTCAGGATGACTGCTCAGGCAGCATAGAGGAGCCAGCCTATGGTGGAGGGTTCGGAGCATGGTGCAGGAGCCCTGGTGGAGGCTCTGTCACTGTTGGGAGGTTCATCCCTTCTTTCCTCTGACTCCTGCAGCTTGAATTCAAACTGGTCTTAATAATAAACACCTAGAGTCAGATATCAGGGCAAGTGCTGAAAGATAAAGAAGCAAAGGAATGGCCACTAAAGAGACTTCTGACCTCTGCCAAATCCTCGGGCTGAAGGGGCCAAGCTTCTGGTTCCTCCTGTCTTATATTCTTCTCTCCACGCAGCCATATCACCTCCTGCCTCCACCTCCCTAGTGCTGAGATCAAAGGCCTGTGCCTCCCAAGTACTGGAATCAAAGGCATGAGAACCCAAGTGCTGAGATTAAAGGTGTGTGTCACCACTGCCTGGCCTCTATGGTTAACTAGTGGCTAGCCCTGCCCTCTGATCTCTGGGAAAGTTGTATTTGTTAGAGTACAAACAAATACCACCACATCTACTGCTGCTCATGTTCCCTTTTTCCAGAGCACTATCTTTTTTTTGTATTTGTTGGCAGACTTACAAATTCTACTTGAGGGCTCCTTCTTATCACTGTCCTCTCTCTGCCATGACCTTCAGCAGGGCCATCACTTTTTCCTTCATTTCTCTTCCACTTTCCCTCCCTCTCTCCTTCCCTCCCTCCTTGCCTCCCTCTTTCCTCCCTCCCTCCCTCCCTCCCTTCCTTCCTTCCTTCCTTCCTCATTTCTTTGTATCTGTCTCTCTCTGTGTATATACAAATCCATGTGGTCGCATGTTCAGATGCAGGTGTGTGTAGATACATGAATGTTTACTTATGGGGGGGGCAGAGGACCATCTTAGGTATCAGAGTTCAGGCACTATCCAATAATTAATTAATTCATTGAATATCTCATTAGCCTGGAGGTTGTCAAAAAGGCTGGGCTGACTGTCCACTGCACCACAAGGATCTACCTATTTCAGTGTCTCCAGCACTATATTACAGAATGACATTTAGTAAAACATACCAAGCAGTGGTGGTATACTCTTAATCCCTGGACTGGGGAGGCAGAGGCAGACAAATCTCTTGGTTTGAGGCCAGCCTGGGCTGTAGCCAGGGCTACACAGAGAAACCTTGTCTTAAAAAAATCAACCAACAAAACCTGACAGGCTATAGGGATTCGGCTCAAGTTGGTGTGTTTTCCCATGCCATGGGCAAGCCATCTCCATTGCTATACAGTCTGCACTGTGCCCCCTCATGCTTACCCTGCTCAGAAGCAGCAGCATGACAGAACCATTAGGATCAGCCGCTCTGTGGTACCACTACTGTTCCTAGCCTATGGCCTTGGACAGAGATGCCAGCCAGTCAGCATCCAACCAGAAGAGAAGTCACAGTTATCTGGAATGTTTAGTAGACTGAATTATTAACCATATAGAGCAGCGTCTAGTAAGAAGCAAAGGCAGCTCTGAAGAGCCCAAGAAGCTGAAGAAATAAAAGAGCTGCTTTGGCAGGGTTTGGGTGTGGCTCCATAGATGGAAAACGTTTGTACGGCCACACCTGTAGAATTTGCTGAACATCCACCCTCTGAGGCTTGCCAGAATCCTGCCCTGGGGATGTACAAGGTTGAGCCCCTCTGTGACAGCAGCAGTGTGTGTGGGGGGGTGGGGGGGTGGCGGGGGGTGTTAACCATGCTTTGCAGGGCCTGGCCCAGGAGCCTGCTGAGCTAGTATCTCTCCAGTGCCCCCTACTGACAGAGTTTAGCATTTTCTGGCAGCCTAAGTGAGACTATGCAAAGGGCTGGAATCCATTTTAACCGAGCAGACAAAACAGGGTAGTCTTAGAGGTGAAAAGGGAGAATGCTATAAAGACCTAGCACAGTTGGTTGTTTAGAATTGCCTCAGTTTCCTTAATTGCCAGATGTAAAGTAAGTATGGTGCCTTCTTCATGCTGTTGCTATGGAAATAAAGTGGATGTGAGTGGAGCTGTGGAAGGGTGCCTGGCCCAAAGCAAATACACCATGAGTGTTTCCTGGCATGCACAGAGGTGGGAGGAGGTGCACATGGGCCACAAGTTGGTTGAGAGGGCTTGGCAGTGAGATGCTCCAAAAGGCCATTGAATGCTTGGCTTTGCTGTGGCTAGACAGTCCTGTAAGCAGGATGTTTCATCATAAAGTTTGGTGGGGGGACTGGGGAAGTGATTTCTTAGGCCTGACAACCCGATTTCAGTGCCTGGGACCCACAAAACAGAAGGGGGAGCTAACGCTCACAAGTTGTCCTCTAGGCTTCCTCGTGCGCCATGGCATGTACATGCCCACACTCAGAAACATGCAAAAGCAGCGAATTAGTAGTAAGTGCAAGAGGCTTTGAAAAGTAAAGTTTGATTAGTTGGTTTTTTTTAGCTTTTTGAGATGCAGTTTCACGTAGCCCAGGCTAATTCTGAATCCTCTGTGTAGCAGAGGCTGGCCTTGAACTCTGGATCCTTCTACATCCACTCTCCAAGCTTCCAGCTTCTTGTAAATTTACATATTTACAAGAACCTCCATGTTCCTGGCACCTTGGGAACCATTTTAAAGTAGCTCAGCAGGGTGGTGCTTGCTTCTTTCTGTACTGTTAAGGGCCTTTTGGGATGCTCCAGGGAATTCCTACATACAGCTTAATAACTTTTTTGAAAAATACACATATTAAGTCAAATCTGTGATAGTTAAGGACAGTCTTTCTTGGATGAAGATCCTGAGACATCTGTCCTCACTTTTCTTTAGTATCTCCAGAGCATTTCCAAAGCTTTTCCCATGCATTCAAATTCAGGGCCCAGCTGTTTCCAAACTGTTTGGTGATACTTAAGGACGTGGGTTTGTGTCAGCTAACATTTTAAAGAAAGAATGCTAGACAGAACTAAGTTTTGCAGTTTATAAAACACTCACCTTCACTGCAGACCTGCTGCTGAGACTTCAAATGTAAAGAAGAAAAAAACCAACCATGAATTAAGTGGCACTGGAGTGTTTGCAAGGTCCCAGGGAGGGGAACCAGGTAGAAATACAAGGTCTGCTCAGGGACCAGACCATTTTCTCTGGGTCACCTGTCTCAGCACAAGGCAGAACATCAAAATTTGGCTTCCTGATACACTTACTTTCTTATTGTGGAAAGTCTTTTAATGCTAATGAATGAATTTGACACAGTCTGAGTTTCTCTTCCGTCATGAAGTATATATACAGAAATAAATCAATATGGAAATTAAAATCTTCAGAATTAAAGCAGCCATTTCTTTTCTTCTCTCAGGAATTGGCCACCATTTGCTGAGTAATTTTTATTAAACTCAGGCCTCAAGAACGACTGGAGGATTTGAAATTTCTAACTAGACTTTGCCATGGTAACTTCAATAAGCAAATTCTTTCCTGACAGTGGCTTATTTGCATCTGAGGATAGTTTGGGTCCGATACAGAGATAACCTTTCAGAGATGCAGCAGGCAGAGGAGCAAGGGGTTTCTAAGAAAAGATTCCTGAATCCGGACTAGGCAACATTTCAAATCCTTGGAGATGTCCAGGTGATAAGAGAAAGGGGCTGTCTCCCGGTGGTCCCCATGACTTCCTGTGGAAGGAGCAATTCCTATTGGGGTTATGCATCCTGTCTGCCAGCTGCTAATGGAATAATGAGAA
The DNA here is from genome assembly GCA_004025045.1 of Sigmodon hispidus. Taxonomy (NCBI): domain Eukaryota; kingdom Metazoa; phylum Chordata; class Mammalia; order Rodentia; family Cricetidae; genus Sigmodon; species Sigmodon hispidus. The sequence continues at coordinate 21,502 of PVIH01020072.1, read as the reverse complement.
AACAATTGTCTTGGCTTTTCAGCCAGAGTCTGTTGCCAACCCAACTTCCTGGAAGTTGTGAGCTCCCTCGGTGAGTCAGCAAACGCTTGCTCAGAGAAAGGAGACTCTTTGAAAGGAGTATTTTATGAGACAGCCAATCATGAGAGAGAGGTGGAGGTTTCTCTGTCTCAAATAGTCCCTGCCACATTTACTCACACACACACACAAAAAGGCCTCCAAGTATATCTGATGACCCACAGTCTGAGTATGAAGCACAGTGAATGTAGGATGACAGAGAGAGGAGGCGGCAGGATGTGTCTGCCCAGGGACGATGATCTAATCATTGCTACTTGAGAGTTCTGGGTTAAGCAACTAAGAATGTGGTAGAAAATGACTGCTATGGGTTGATGGGAATGCACTTATTAGGCACTCTCAAACAAAGGAAGTGCTCTGCTAAGTGATTAAAATGTGTCCATCAGCAGATCGTTCCACATGATAGGATTCCTTGAATTTGTACTTTCATCAGAATTGCCCACAAATGTGTAACTCCATAGAAACCTTTGAAATTTGCCATCATGGGCAGAAGCAGCTCAGTCCTGGGATGAATCACTTTGGTATTCCTCTAGCTTTCTCTCTTGTCCTGTCCAGACTGTGGGGACATTGTCACTCGCTCGTGCTACAAGAACAAACAATGAAACAGCTCCTTGAGAGTCTGTGGCATACCCTCTCCCCACACCCACACTCATGGTTTGTTTTAGAGGGACAGGCCCCTCTATCAAGGCAGGATCTTAGTCACGGGACTGTAACAATGATAACTTTGCAAGTCTCTTCAAAAGTGCAGGGCTTTTCTTCAAGTTGCCTCAAGATTTGGTCTAAGTTCCTCATCTGGAGTGTGCCCAGAGGAAGAGCAGAGACTGGGAAATTCTCTTTTATTCTATTGCTTCTCTGCAAAAGTTCCTGGATGCATCCTGAATGGCACCTGCCTGGCCATGGTGCAAGCAGAAAGGTGACTTCAACTGGTCCCCTTTCTCCTAGATGTAAACACCTCAGAACCTGGCAGGAGACCTGACTTATTCAGAACATCTCAAAAGAATGCAGAATTATTAAAACAAGCAAACAAAAACCTTTTAAAATTCTTACAAAGAGGGGATAAGAAGGTAACTCAATAAACTGCTTGACATGCAAGTGTAGGGGCCTGAGTGCTACCCCTAGAACCCACATAAAAAGCCATGGCCAACAATACATATCTGCAATGCCAGTGCCGGGGAGGAAGAGACAAGAGGATCACTGAGGCTCAGTGCTAGCCAGTCCAGCCTAAACAATGAGCTCCAGGCTTGGTGACAGCCCCTGCCTCAAAACTAGGGTGGAAACAACTGAAGAAGACATTCATTGTCACTCCCTGGCTTCATATACGTCACACACATGTACACAGAAACATGTACATATCACACAGAGAGAGCTAAAAATAAGAGGGAAAGTGTGATCTCTCTATATATACATGTGTGAGATATATATGATACAATATATAGTACTGTATATAGTATATATGTGTGTTGTATATATTATACGTAATATATTTATTCTGTAAATTATGTTTCTCTTAATAACCCTGACTAATACAAAAAAAAAAATCTCAATAAGGAAGAAGGATGAATTCTTAAAACAAATCATTGAATTAACAAGCCCCAAGAGTGAATTACACAGAGCTAAGCACACTGCAAAGATGCCCAGAGCATTCCCCTCTAGCTGAGCATTGTACCTCCCTGGCATGCCTGAAGTGGGGGACATCTGCAAATGACATTGAAGAAACCATACAATTGTCACCCACGCTGACCGTGCAGCATAGGTGGTGGCTGGCTCTGAGCTTACCTGCCCAGTGAGGACAGGATGAACATTTCCACTGCTGTGGAGTCACTCAGAAATCCACCTCCACCTTTGTGCCTTAGTCATGGCAGCTTCTCTGGACATGATATCATTACACAGACGCCAAAGGGTTAATGATGACAGAGTCTATGAGGTCTAGCCTGTGCTTCACATTACAAACTCTCAGTTTACATGAGAGTTTTGTTTCTGTTTAAAAATATACCTGAAGGCTACTTAGGCCCAATTTAGTTATGGTACGCTGACATAATTACAGCTGTACTACCAGCCTTGCTGTCAGCTAACATGTTTGTTTAAATGACAAAGTAACTAAAATGTTGTTGAAGGGATTTGGGGTAAGGGGAGAAAGGAATAAAGCCCGTGACATTTCATTAGTGAGGCTGAACCTGACTGATGAAATAAATATTTTTTGGTGGATTAAAGTGGAGTGTGTAGCTGCCTGTATGTCTAAGATGCTGGAGTGGAGGATACAGTGGGGGTGAAAAGATTTGGGGAAAGCATTTGCTTTGGATCTGGGCACTCCAAACCTGCCTTTCAATGAACTTTGAGAGAAATTTCCTCTCTGCCACCACCGACGGCTATGATGTGGCTCCCAACTGGTTGATAGTGGGACTTGCTAAGTCAAGCACAGAACCTGAACAGAAATCTACTGTCCCCAGAGTACCTGCCACATGGCTTTTTAACAAGAACAGCTTGAGAAAGCATTTTGTTAGAGGCTAACCCCACACAACTCACCAGCCATGTGCTTTTCACCTTCCTGTTTAGTCACAGCTACTATGGACACATGTAAATAAATGATAGTTTCTTGACTATTTTAGAATCTTCCATACCACCACAGAGTGAAGAGACCCACGAGTGAGTTTAGCATCTCATTCCTTTGGAATCAAGGAGCTCTGTTTTGTTCGAAGACTCCATCTGTCTGAGGTGAGCAGCCTGCTGAGGCTCACATCTGTTTTGTATGTTCTATTTCTGCCCCCATTTTCTCGCCAAGATGGTGCCCACTTACAGGATGGCTCCACCAGACAGGGGGTGAGTAAGTCAGAGCTCCAGGTATGCTTACAGGATTCCTGAATAGCTGTGGACCTTCTGTGAACTAAAAGTTCACAATCATGTTTGTACTAAGAAGTCCAGTAACCAGTATGGTCCTGTGTGGTGATGGGCTTCCTAGAAAATAAGCAAGGTTATGGAAGGATCTAAGAGTAGCCCTTATCTAATAGGATTAGTGACTTACAAAAAAAGACACCAGAGAATGCATGCTCTCTCTCTCTCAGAGTGTGCAGAGGCCACATTAGCATATACACAAATGATGGCAGCTTGCAAGCCAGAAGAAAAGACCTCAGAGTAGAATGTAACTGTTTGGCACCTTGATTTTGGATTTAACCTTCAAAAAGCTATGAGACATTTTTGTTGTTTTAGGGTACCTACTAGATGCTATTTTATTATGGCAGCCTGAGCAGATTTGTCCTCTGCAGTCACAGTTCACTTCATTCATTCTGGTGACATATGCTACCCAGGTCTAGAGCAAGAAAAGTCCCAAAGCTGGAGGCTGCTGGTTCTTCTTGTTGGTGATGCTCTACACAGACATTTGCAGGGACCCTTTGAGATATGGGCTGTCTCCCACAGACACCCTCTGCCTTGGAGCTTTGAGCTACAGAATATCCTTTGTTCTGTGGTGGGGATGTCTTTCTATATGCTGTGAAAATCATTCTGTAAATAAAGGAACTGTTTTGGCCTGTGTCCGACACTGTACAAGTAGGTGGAGGAATCAGAGGACAGGCAGGAGAAGGAGGGTAGAGTCAGAAAGACTTCATTCAGCTGCCAAAAAAGAAACCTGTAAGGAACCTAGGTGAGCCATGGCCATGTGGCCAGATAGATTAATGGAAATGGGTTGAATTAAGATGAAAAGCTAGCCCCAGAAAATGAAGAATAAAGTGAACTCATCATGACATGGAAATTATACAATAATACAATGACTCAACCTGTCCAAAGTAGCCCGGTGAATGAATACACCATGCTTTTCTCCAGACACTAGCACTGACAGATGCCAAAGCAAAGTGCCCCCACTTTGGTGTCACCAGGGCTTTCTACCTGGTGTCTCCTTCTGAGAAGGCCAACGTTGCTCAAGATTTCTCCCCAGAGTCAACAGCAGGGAAGCAGACAACACACTTCAGCTTCTGAAGAGAAATTTCCTAGTTAGAATCCCATTGAGAGGTGAGGGAGGCTTCTTAGATGTATGTATCAATCAACGCCATTCAGATGCCCCGGGTTCACTCTCCACAGAAGATATCTTGGCATTGGCTAGGTGAAAAGTCATGAATGGAGCAGACAGCGGGGGATAAAAAGAAGAGAAGAGGGAACCATGAGCAATAAATGAATCCAGAAAGCAGAAGAAAATTTCCAAACTCTGAGTCATCCAGGCTACATCAGTGAAAGGGATTTCAACACAAGGTTTCATCAACTGTAGGTCACAAGGGCACACTATATGGTGAAGACTCAATGCTCATAGCTTTCCCATTCTTCCATGGAATACATGCTTTCCTCTAAATACATGTATTATTAACAGACCATCAAATATTCACTTCACCTAAAATGAATTATTCATGCCCTAATCTATGCAATGCACACATTGGTTTTCTCCGGGCACTTCACTGAAAATCTCATGCTGCTTTTTTCTTGTTGTCTGTGGGAAGAGACAATGCTACAGATGTTGATCTATAACGATCAGGAAAGTTCACAACCACACACTCAAGAGTCGATGATTCTGTTCAGAAAGCCAGGTTCTAATCAAAGATTGTTCCTAAAAGTTGAAAAAGTGTAAAGACATGGTGCATGTTTTTAAAATACATGAGCTGATTTGTCTTTTTCTCTAACATGATCTCAAGCCTGAGGGCTGCAGTGAGGCTCACCCTAAAGAATGATCTTGTGATCAATGTTCATGCCTGAGTACATAAGATGATCTGCTTTATTCCCGCTAGACCAAGTTTTTGCACACAAGCGTTGTATTATCAGTTGCAGGGATTTCATACTCTGTCAACATTCAAAGGGTGCAACATAGTTTAAATCTCAGAATCTGTTTGAGGAAGATGTCAATGCAATCTTGACTTGGTCTTGTCACAGACTCCCAGGCTCTGGAGAAAACACATCTCCACTCACAGCCAGGGGACAATATCCCAGCAGGCATAGCTCCCACATGAAGTTGAATTCAATTAGCCAGCTTCTCCAAGAGGCACTAAGGCACTTTTTAAGATATCATTTCTGGAATTCCCATTGTCAGCTTTGCAAATGATTTTCAAGTCATTGAGACCATAAAGCATTTCCAGTGCCCTTCATACGAGTCAATAGCAAGCCCTATGATAGGCTGAATGCTTGCTTAATGTCCTGTGCTAAGTATGCTTAGGCACACCTGAGTAGGGAGTACAGGGTGAACTAGGGACTCGTTCATAGACAATATATAAAGAATAAGATATATTCTTATCTAACCAATAAGAGTATAGAAGGAACTGTCCCCACCTCCACCCCAGGCTCAGGGAACACTGAAGAATTGATGGTGGAGAAAATGGGAGAGTCAGAAGACAAGGAAGGAGAGGAGCTGTGAGATGCTGTCTTCTGGACATGGCATGGCCACTGTATTCATGAACTCATGGAATCTATGGTTATCTGTACAAGATCAAATCAATGAGGCTGGTCAACATTCCAGCAGGTTGTATTAACTGGACTCAGCTGCTTACCAAAAAAAGGAGGGGTGGGAGAAAAAGTAGGACTTGAACACAGGAAGAAAATATTTTGGGGAGCTTAGAAAAGAAGAGGAGGGTTGGGGTGTACATGTATGAAACTGTCAAAGACTAAACAAAAGACATTCAACAACCAAGAATACAAAACCCATTGCTATAAAATTAGTGTTTTGACTATACTAGAAGGGAAGGAGGGATTCTGTGGGAGGGAAGAAAAGAAGAAAAGAAGGAAGGGAGGAAGGGAGGGAGGGAGGGAGGGAGGGAAGGAGGAAAGGAAGGAGAAAGGACAAGTAGATGAACTCAGATCTGATAACATAAAATGAGCAACAGCTTGCTTCAGTCTGGAAGTGTCCAGCCCCCCAATTACTAAGATGAATTTTATATCAGTGTGATAATGGACAAGTGCATCAAGCCCCTTATCACTGAGATGTCTTTCTAGCCCCGAGGTCCATCTTCTAACACGTCAGATGACTCACAGCCTGTAGCTCCAGCTCCAGGGGGAATCTAACATCCTCTTTTAATTCTGAGAGCACCAACATATGTATGGAGCATCTAAACTGATGCAGACACACACATACACATAAGTAAAAATAATTATTTTTTTAAGAAGAGGTGGAGCCTTTAAGAGTCAATGAAATCTTGAGGCAGATTTCTCTCTGAATAGAATTAATGGCCCGGGGGGGGGGGCTGGAGAGATGGCTCAGCGGTTAAGAGCACCGGCTGCTCTTCCAGAGGACCCGGGTTCGATTCCCAGCACCCACATGGCAGCTAACAACTGTCTGTAGTTCCAGTTCCAGGCAAACACCAAGGCAAATAAATAAATAAATAATAAATAAAGTTTGTTTTTTTTTTTTTTAAAAAAAAAAAAAAGAATTAATGGCCCAATGAAAGAGGTCAGAGGAATTTGTTAGTTTGTTCCAACATCGGACGACAGCGGGGTGGCATCTGTGAACCTCCCCAGACACCCAATCTTCCAGGTCCTTGAAGGACTTCCTAGACACATGAAGTGCGATAAATTCCTCTCTTTTTAGAAATTTTCTCATCTAAACTCACTTTTAAGAGGAAGAATGGACTGAGAGGCACACAGCTGAATATTGATGGACATCGTAAACAGAATTAAAAGTCAAATAGAAAATGGAACAAATATTTGAAATTATATGACACAGGGTATATTTTTCAAAGTTCTCTAGAGGAAAAGAACTGATAGATGAATAATACGCACATATGTATATACATACACATGCATACATACACATACATACATACATACATACATACATACATACATACGTATATACTGAAGTTGCTTGCAGGCTGTGGTCCAGCAAATCTAATCCTAACTATGCCAACAATTAGTCCAAGAATCCAGTAGTTGTTCAGTCCCCATGGCTGATGCCTTGCTGGTCTTCAGTACACACTGGAATCAAGAGAACGTAGGCTTTTAAGGAACAAACTCTCCAGGAAGACCACGCAGCCATGTCCTTTATATAGGCTGTTGGCAGATGGTATGGCCCAGATCTTTCCACTTCAAAAGATCTATATTTATGATTTAATTAAGAAAAACCCCTCACAGGTGTATCCAGATGCTTTGGTTTTAGTTAATTCCACATGTAGTCAAGTTGACAACCAAAAATAACCAGCATGCAGGGTTAATTCCTTTTTAAAAGCCTTGATATAACTCTAGTTTAAAAAGAAATCCCAGTGGTCAAAGGACCTAAGCAGGTTTTTTACAGAATAAATTTTTGCTTAAAAATGATGACACACAAAATATACTAATACTACCAATTTTGGAAATTAAAATAAGTAAATATAAAAACCTACCAAGACATGTCCCCTCTACTTTGTGTATTGTGAGGGTATGTGAGGGGGTGCGTGCATGTGTGTGTGCCTGTGGAAGTCAGAGGTCAAATTCAGATGTCATTCCTCAGTGCCATCCACTTCATATTTTTGAGGCAGTCTCTGTTCATCCTGGAGTTCAGTCATTCAGTTAGGCTGCCCAAGTCCAGTGAGCCCCAGGGACCTGTCTCTTTCTATTTTTCTAAGGCTGGTATCATATACAGGGTGACTCATGCACCACCATGTCTAGCTTTTTCCTATGGATTCTGGGGCTTGCTCTCAGGTCGTCATGCTGCAAGTCATGCTGTTTCACAGGATCTGCCTTCCTCCTAGCTTTCTATCCCTCACTTCTCCGGCTCACATCTCCTGCAGTGAATCCCTGGCTGCCAAAAGCTGAATAAAAGCATCAGAACTCAGAGCAGTATGGAGAAGCTGAGATCCAAGAAAAGTAGAGAGAATGATTGCAGAGAGGAGGTATGCAGATAGAAATGGCTGCAGATGAGGATGGCTGCAGATGAGGATGGTTGCAGGTGGGGATGGCTGCAGATGG
>PVIH01020072.1:0-13425 GCA_004025045.1 Sigmodon hispidus | reverse complement strand
GGTGCTATGAGCCAGGCTCTGTTTCTGGCAACTGTGAAGCCAAGCAGGGTATTCTGTGGTTTGTGGTTTGGGCCTTTTACACTGGGCTGAATGGTAACTTGCAACTCCCAGGAAAGGGATCCATCAAGAAGTGACTGAAGATGTGTGCTCAGGGACATGTAAGGAAATGTTATTTTTATCTGTGAAAAATTAGAAACAACTTAAAAGTTCCTCAGGAAGGAAATTGTTTATATCCATGGGATTGTGGACAAAGGTCACAGCAATGTATTTATATTAGGCTGATGTTGCAAAATCAACTGCTGAGAATGCTAAATAGACCTCAAGCTGGTAGGAAATGAAGTGTTTTATGCAAAATCATGGAAATAAGAGCTGTAGAGATGGCCTAGTGGTTAATAGCATGGACTGCTCTTCCAGAGGACCCATGTTTGATTCACACTTATGTGGCAGCTCACAACCTTCTTTAACTCTAGTTACAGGAAATCCAATGCCCAGGCACATATGTGGTGCAGACAAAATACTCATATACATAGAATTTTAAAAGTCTTTTAAAAATTGGCTGTATTATTTTTTAATTTTTAATTAAATACCTCATTTGTAGGCTGACAAAAATAACTTCAATTGACATTGTCTGTTGTGTCCAGTATTTCCCTGTTTAGCGTTTGTTTGAATGACCTGTCCTTTGGTTTGTGGGGTATTGACGTCTCCCACTATCAGTGCATGGGGTCAATGTGTGATTTAAGCCGTAGTAGTTTCTTTAACACACTTGGGTGCCCTTGTGTTTGGGGCACAGATGTTAAGAATTGAAATGTCATCTTTGTGGATTTTTACTTTAATGAGCAAGTTGTATCCTTCCCAATCTCTTTTGATTAGTTTTTGTTTGAAGTTTAATTTGTTAGATATTAAAATAGTTAAAATGCAGCAAAAGAATGGATCTTGATTTTTTATACATTCTGTTATTCTGTGTCTTTTTTATTGGGAATTGATACCATGCCATTGGTATTGAGAGATACCAATGACTAATGTTTTTTGATTACTGTTATTTTGTTGTTGGTGGTGATGTTGCTGCTGCTGGTAGTGTGTGTGTGTGTGTGTGTGTGTGTGTGTGTGTGTGTGTGTGTGTGTGTCAATCCCCACATGTGCTTCTCTTCTTTTGATTTTGCTGGTCTGAGGTTATTTTACACTCTGTGTTTTTATGAGTTTAAGTTTTCCTTCTAGTACTTTCTGTAGATCTGGATTTGTAGTTAAACATTGTTTAAATTTAGTTTTATCATGGAATATCTTATTTACTCCATCTACGGTGATTGAACATTCCTTGGTATAGTAGTCTGGGCTGGTATCTGTGGTCTCTTCAAGTCTTCAAGACACCTGTCCAGGCCCTTCTGGCTTTTAGAGTCTCCATTTAGACATAATTCTAATAGGTCTACCTTCATGTTGTATTTGGCCTTTTCCTCTCGTATCTGTTAATATTCTTTCTTTGTTCTGTATGTTTAGTGTCTTGATTTTTATGTGCCGTGGTGACTTTCTTTTCTGGTCTCATCTATTTGGTGTTCTTTACATTTCATGTACCTTTATATAGGTACTTACTGTAGTTCAGAGAAATTTTCTTTTATGATTTTGTTGACAATATTTTCTGGGCCTGGGAGTTGGGATTCTTCTCCTTCCTTTATCCTATTGTTCTTAGATCTTAAGTTTGCTCCTTTTATAATGTCTCAGATTGCCCAGATGTTTTATGTCCAGAGTTTTGTTTTGTTTTAGATCTAACACTTTTTTGGCCAATGTATCTATTTCTTCTATCATATCTTCAATGCCTGAGATTCTTTCTTCTATTTCTTGTATTATGTTGGTGAAGCTTGCCTCTGCGGTTCCTGTTTAAATTGTTTCCAGAATTCCATTGATTTTTGTATTCTGTATTGAATCTATTTCCATTTTCAGGTTGTGAATAGTTTTATTCATTTCCTTCTACTGTTTGGGGTTTTTTGGATTTCTTAAGAGATTTATTCATTTCCTCTAGCTGTTTGTGTTTTCCTGGATTGAATTTCTCTAAGGTATTTATCTATTTTCTCATTGAAAACCACACTCTTCTTCATATAGTTGGTTTTTTTTTTTTTTAACTTTATTTATTTATTTGCCTTGGTGTTTGCCTGGAACTGGAACTACAGACAGTTGTTAGCTGCCATGTGGGTGCTGGGAATCGAACCCGGGTCCTCTGGAAGAGCAGACGGTGCTCTTAACCGCTGAGCCATCTCTCCAGCCCCCCATATAGTTGGTTTTAAGGTTAATTTTCTTGTGCTCCAGCTATGTTGAAATATTCAGGACTGGAAATAGAGAACACCAGGAAAACATGGCCCTCTGAACCAACTAAGGAGGCAAGATGCATATGAGCTCACAGAGATTGAAACAGCAAGTACAGGGCCTGCCTTGGTCTGCACCAGGTCTATTATATCTATTAGTTGAATATTTGATGGGACTTTTGTCTATGAGAATGAGTGGATCTCTGACTCTTGTGCATGTTCTTAGGACTCTTTTCTTCCTGTTCGGTTGCCATGTCCAATTTTAATATGATAATTTCTGCTTCATCTTATTATATTTTATTTTTTCATATTTGGTCATTACTTCTTAGAAACCTGTTCTTTTGTAATGAGACAGAGAGTGGATCCAGGTCAGGGGAGGGGGGAGGAGGTGGGAGGAACTGGGAGGAACTGGGAGGAACTGGGAGAAGTAGAGGGAGAGGAAACTATAATCAGGATATATCGTATGAGAAAAAAATCTACTTTGAAGAAAATAAAAAAGAATAGAATTTCACCAATTGTTAATATTTTGCTACATGTACTTTATTATTCATTATCTACACAGAGTTCATTCTATATGACTATGTAAAACAATTATTCACATAATATATGCATGATTATAGATATGCATAAAATAGTCATGGCATACTTAATTCTGTGTAATAATGCATATTTACATATATTTGAGTCTATTTACATATATTTTTAGATTTACTATTATTTTTTACTATGTGTTTGTTTGAGACTTTGTGAATGTGAATGGAAGTGCCCATGAAGGCCAGAATAGGGCCTCAAATACTCTGGAGCTGGAGTTACAGATACTCATGAGCTGCTAGACATAGGTGCTGAAAATGGAACTCAGTTCTCTGAAGAGTAATACATGATCTTAATAGATGAGCCATCTCTCCAGTCCCCACATTTACATACAAATAGCAATGATATTTATGTAATATTCTGTGTATTATATAAATTATATACATTATATTTCTTAACTATTTGGGTATAATTTATAGTAAAAAGTTTTTGTCCTAGTCAGGCCCTGAGATCTGGACCAGCAGTCCCAAATAAACCACCCTCAGCTGCTTGGTCCCAAATAATCACACAACGTCCTATATTAATTGCATGCTGTTTGGCCTGTGGCTCAGGCATATATTGCTAGCTGGCTCTCTCATCTCTTAGCCCATTTCTATTAATCTATGTCTTGCCACATGGCTTGTGGCTTACCTGAATTCTTACATCTTCCTCTTTCGGCAGTAGCTCAGTGTCTCTCTTTGACTCTGCCCTCCTTCCTCTTTATCTATCTTCAGATTTCCCACCTGCTTCCTTTATTATCCAATGATAATTTGTGGCATACAGAAAGACATCCCACATCAGTAATTTGCAGAAAGTACCACCTCCAGCCCTTGAGACCTTCACAAGTTATTTGTATTCCCTTCCCACTTTTGTTTTTTTTTTCCAAACTTTCTACCTTTGTAATTAGATACAAATAGTGATTTGTTAGCTGAAGAAGTAAACCCCACTGCTAAATCTCTCAGCACTTTACAGTAACATTGAAATTACTAGCTAGATAATGAGATGATACAATCCTTTCAAAACCAATTTAAGAGTACATATGCAACATTTAATTTTTTTACACCTGTTTTGTACTCATAACCATATTTCTAGACATGTAGTCTGAAAAACTATACTAAAAATTTTAAAGGGCATTATGTGCAAAATGTGCTCATGGGGTTATTTAGGACAGAAAAATGTAACTAAGCCAAATAAATGTCTTAAGGAACACTGAAAAGTTATGACAACTATCACTCCCCCTTTAGAGAAACCATTTCTACCTGCACTCCTGAAGAGCTCCCCAGAGTCAGAGCAGGGGTGGGCTGTGGGAGTGGGGTGGAGGGAGCCTCCTAACACGGTTCAGTGAAGTCTTCGAGTTAGACTCTGAGTGTGGGGCCACCTTTGTTTCTATAATGAGGTTCACCTCTCCTGTTAGTAAGCTCTGGGGTCATCAAAACCCCTGGGTCCTGAGCATCATAGCCCAGGGGCCACACTAACAGAGACAGTGAGCAAAGATAAGGTGGTCTCAGAAAAGAAGCTAGGAGATGAGTAGAGACATGGCTTCTCTCCTATCCACTGTGGCCAGTGACTGACTTTCCCTTCTATCAAGCCTTTGTAAAAGAAACAAAGATTCATATTTCTGGAAACTGTCACAAAGGACAATTTGCACTGAGACAAACCTATCTGCTGCCTGAGCTAAGCCTGGGGTTAAAAGCTCCAGGGGAGGCTCATGGGCCATCATACCTGGAGCATGAAAGACACAGTGAAGTTCAGCTGACAGTGGGCTGAAGTCACCAGCACTCTGATCGTGAGAACCACCCAGAAAGATCACTTTTCAGCATAAATGGCCACTGGCCTTAAAAATCAGGTTCATTTTTAGCCTTGGAACACTCATGGCTTCTTTGTCCATCTGTTCAAAGCCCATGTCATCTTCAATGATTGCTTTTAAGCTTGTCTTAATGGTTTGCAAGATTAGCCCCTTTCGAGGGGTAGAGGTATAGAGAACAATGGTCACCCTGAGTCATGAGCATAGGGGCACAGGAGGGTGCAAATGACCTCAAAGGGTGATATGCCAGTCATCTTTCTTCCCTGGGTGCACACAGGCACCAGGCTGTCATTCCTGAGCAGATGGCGCTTATGACCACAGGTATAGAATTAACACAGTCACATAGTGAGCGGTGTTGAGGGGTGGTCCAAGACACAAAGTTGGCTGTTTTTAATCTTAGGGGAAAAGGGCTCATATAACCAATAGCTGCTGCACGCAAAGCATTAAAATAAGGGTGTTCTCAATGTCAAGTGCAGTAGAAAGGCCTTGGGGATGTCCTCCTCCCTAAATTCAGAAGATTTAGAGAAGACAAACCTTGCCAGGATTTGTAAGCCATCTGGGTGTCAGCCTGCAGAGGTGAGCCGGCAAAGAGACAAGCTCCCGGAAGGAACCTCCAAATGCAACCATTAACTTTCAAATTCGTTTCACTTGTACCAAATGAGATCTGCCAGGAAGTGACATTTTAGAGATTCCAGTTGTGTGAGAATAACAAAGACAACCATTATATTGGAAAGAACAGCTGTGCTTTGATGTCTTACAGGGCAGCAGACAGAGTGTCCAGGTGGAATTAGGATTGGATTAGAAGGTGCAGATTGGCCTAGAGGCTGAGAGAAAGAATTCTTCAGTTTCAGGCTAGGCCCCCAAAAAAAGCTGGGCACACAGTCAGCCTCCCAGTTGCTCAGAATGGCTCATCCCTAAGTTTGGAGTCAAAAGTAGGGATTACCTAATTTTTCTAGATGTGTAGTCCTGGAATAAATGTGAGTAGAGAGAGATCATGCTGTCCCTATCTGCTGTGTGGGAAAAAGATAAAAAGAATGGGCTCCGGGGACAAACTATGGTCATCCTGGAAGAGATGGGCGCAGTGGGGCTGCCCAGTGGGCTGGCAGAAGAGCATTTGTGTTAGCTGGGTCCCAGGGGATGAAAACAAAATCCCAGCCCAACTGTCTGCTGCCCACTGAAGCAGCTGCTGAGAATTTAAGTTTTTAAAGAAAACCCAGAGCACAAAGCCCCCTGTGTCTCAGAGTCCATTGTGTGCAGTTGTGGATTTCTTTGCCCTGTCTTGGAAGAGGCTTGCTAATGAGCTGCCAATTTTGTATGTAGGAGGTGGCTGAAGATGGTTAGAGTGGTCCCCACATTTCCATGGAGGCATCAAGGTGCCAGCTACAGGAACCATTGTCCTTACCCACAGCACTTTTTGGTGTAGGAATCTGTTCGTTCTTATCTGGTATGATGGTTGGCCACATCTTTCAGAGAGAAGTTCCTAGTCATTTGTGAAGATGGAATCCACTGAAGGAAACTGCCAGAACCACATAAGAGGACAGCTTTTTGAAAATTATTATCCCATTTCTTCTGGAAGGATGAGCCTGTCCTGCCTCCGACTCTGGTTGGGGAGCAGCCATTGAGGGTTAAAGTGCTGTGTCCCTTAGCTCATGCCTCCTCCTGTCAGAATAGCCAGGACAGTATCCTCAAGGCTAAACACCTGCTTATTTCTTCGAGCACTCTCTTTCTGGCCCTTGCTAGGTTCACAGACCCCATGTGACCTTTGTGTAAGTATTTCTACCATCGGATTAGAATTCTCTCCTTTCAGGGACAGGAAAAATATCTATTGGCCTGGGAAACTGTCCAGGTCTGTTCTATAAAAGCAAGAAGACATCAGAGGTTAAAAAAAATAAAAATTCAAGGCCAGGCAAGGTGTCTCATGCCTATAATCCCAGAACTTGGGAGGCAGAGGAAGATTACTTCAGATTCAAAGTTAGTCTGGTTCACAATGTGAGATGTCTCTATCTCTAAATAACAACAACAAAACAGTAAACAAATAGTTTTTAAATCCCAGTTCCTCTAAGGCACCTAAATAGCATTTGGTTTTCAAATATGAGCTACATTATGATAACAGTTGTAGGGGTGGGGTTTTCTTTATGTCTTTGGGCCATTTTTAAAAAGGTTTCTTCTGAACCTTGATCTCATTGTCTACTGCTGTAGTTTACAGGTTGTCACAGCATAAAACCACACAGATTTAAAACAGTTTAGTTCTGTGGCTCAGAAGCCTGGCCTGGCCTCAGTTGGGTGAAAGTTTTGGTGCTGGAAGAAGCAGGACTGTATTTCCTTCTGCAGTATAAGAGTGAACCCCTACTGGTCACATTTGGGCTGGGGTCTCCTTGAACTCTGTTTCCTCACTGGTGTCAACTGAAAGACAAGGATGTTTCTCCCTTCTATTATTCACTTTCAGCCATTGGCCCATGGCCCCCATCTCCCTTTGGAAGGCCAACAATGTGACACTAAGTCCTCTTGACATTGACACTCTACTCTGCCTCAGTTTCCCAAATGTGCCTGACTCCTCTACCTTCCTTTTCTGTTTTATGGTTAATGTTGTCTTTCTTTCTTTTTTTTTTTTTAATAATTTTTTTAAACTTTATTTATTTATTTATTTGCCTTGGTGTTTGCCTGGAACTGGAACTACAGACAGTTGTTAGCTGCCATGTGGGTGCTGGGAATCAAACCCGGGTCCCCTGGAAGAGCAGACGGTGCTCTTAACCACTGAGCCATCTCTCCAGCCCCTAATGTTGTCTTTCAATTTGACAGGATTTAGGATCACCATGGAAACAAACCTCTTGGCATGTCTCTGGTGTATCTATGTAAATTTCTAGATTAGGTTAAATGATCAGGAAAGACCTACCCAACTGTGAGTGGCACCATCCAGTGTCCTGGGGTCCCAGGCAAAATAAAAAGAAGAAAACTAAAACTAAGCAGCAGTCTCTCTCTCTGTCTCTGTCTCTGTCTCTGTCTCTGTCTCTCTCTCTCTCTCTTTCGCTCTCGCTCTCGCTCTCGCTCTCGCTCTCTTCCTGGCTGCAGATATAATGTGCCCTACTGCATCACACCTATGCTGCCATGCTTTTCCTCACAGATGAACTTCACCCTCAAACTGTAAGAATATAAACCTTCCTGTGGTATCTTGAACATAATTGGCCCCCATAATCTCACAGGGAGTGGCACTATTAGGAGATGTGTCTTTGCTGGAGTGGGTATAGCCTTGTTAGAGGCAGTGTGTCACTGTAGGGGCGGGCTTTGAGGTTTCCTATGCTCAGGATATTGCCTAGTGTCTCAGTTGACTTCCTGTTGTCTGCAAGATGTAGGACTCTCAGCTGCTCTCCATGCCATGTTCCTTGTCATGATGAACTGAACCTCTAAAACTGAAGGAGAACTGTCCCGATGAAATGTTTTCCTTTATAAGAGCTGCCATGGTCATGGTGTCTCTTCACAACGATTGAAGCCCTAACTAAGACATTTCTCCCTTCCCAAAGCAATTTTGTCAGATATTTTGTTACAGCAGCCAAATGATTTTCTAACATGCAGACCTAACTCCTTCCTGTTACAAGTACTCAAGTCTTAATACATTTTAAAATGCTACTGAAAAATGAACCAGTAACGGCAAGAAGCCTCTAGCACATTTTAGTCTCTAAGTGTCGATTACACAGCCAGTCTTGGCCCGTCACATCTTGTTTTGTTAGAAGCTCTGGCCTCTTGCAACTCTTTACCACAATCCCAAACCTGTTGGCAAAAATATGTTTTAGTTTTGCTCTTCAAAATGAGCTTCCTTTTTCTGATTTTAAATGTCATGCATGCTATTCACTATGGCTACATCTTCCCAACTTTGGCAGTACTCACTCTGAGAGAAAGAGATGGCACCTCCCAAGAAGAGGTGGTTTGCCATGAAATTATCTCTAGGTGGTAGATATGAGAAAATGTGGTGGAGTCTCCTCACGGCTCACTCTCTTTTCTTGTTTGTTTGGATTCCAGAGGCCACCAGGAGCTGAGGCATGGGCTGGCCCAGAAAGAATATGAGAAATATAGATGATTTTCCCAGATCAAGTCCTTAGTCCAGTTGATCTGCCACTTACCAGAAAGGTTAGTAGGACCTCACTTCTGACCTAGCCTGGCGGTCAACAAACCACAAGACCCACCAAGCCACCATAGACCTAAAATGCAGTCCCATGATCCATTCAATCCTAAAAATGATGTCTTTCATTTTTGTTGTTGTTTGATTCAGTTGTTTTTGTTATTGTTGTGTTGATTTTGTTTTCATTTGTTTGTTTTTAGAGGCAAGATTTCTCTATGTTACAGCCCTGGCTGTCCTGGAATTTGCTTTGTAGACAAGGCTGGCCTCAAACTCATATAAATCTGCCTGCTTCTGCCTCCTGAGTACTGGGATTAAAGGCATGCACCACCATGCCTGGCTGATGTCTTTCATTTTAAGTCATTCAATTTCTGAGTTGCTTGGTACACAGCAAAAGCTAATTAAAATATATTTTAAGAAAACTTTGTCACTGTAGAAAATTTTAATATGAATCAAAAGTTGCCCAAAATTTTGCAACCCAAAATAACCAGTGTGAATGTTTTGCTATATTTTCTATGATTTTTATAGTCAGTTATTTATACAGCTGGAGGGAGAAAAGCAAGAAGAGAGAAGGGGAGGGGAGGGGAGAGAGAGAGAGAGAGAGAGAGAGAGAGAGAGAGAGAGAGAGAGAGAGAACACAAACTTTTGTCCTGTTTTGTTTAAATCTTGCTTCCTTTTCTTCGCTGATGAGTGTGGCTTCATGCCACTAATTCAGGAGAGCGTGGTTTTCCTTGACTTGGTTACATCTTTCAAACATTTTTCTAATGGTTATTTTATTAAATAATGTCACCTGTACAAACTTCTTCATCCACATCTGTACTTAGGAATTCAGTCACTGTCCATTGGCTTACAAGGATTTAAAATAAACATGTGAGCCTCTATTGGCAATCTTACGTTGCCCAAACTTCGCTGAGTAATTGACACAGGTTTCAGCTTTGGGTGGTCCAGTTTGGCCTTGGAAACAGGAAGCTGCCTTTGCTAGCCCCGGCTTCCTGCGAATGCAAGCTTTCCTTTGCTTCAGGACAGGAAGTGGCTGAGGAGACAGGAAGAACTGCTCAGCAACATTACTCCTGAATGGAGCCCACCCTAGGCCTGTTTCCTTCCGGTGTATCTGACCTGCTCCCTTCACACTGTACTTCTGGTAGGTTGTGAATGTAGCTGGACAGGTCCGATGCAGCCTCCTGCATTGATCTCCTATTGGAAGGTGAGAGCTTCTGAAGAGACAAACCACTCCCTCCCCATTCTCCAAACTACAACCCTCAGGCACTTGTACCCAACTCTTCCCAGCACTCTGTTTTCAATCCCCCACACTCCAACTGTCCTTTAGCACCAAACCAGACACCCATTACTCAGCTTTGCCTCCATTCCAGCTGTCTCTTTACTCTGTTTTCAAGAACTCGCTTGAGTCAATGGTTAAAAGCCCTTCTGCCCTTCTCAGCCTGTCTCTTCTCTGCAGAAGATGCCCAGAAATCTGCACATATGACGTGAACTCTCTCCAGGAGCTGGAAGATACAAAGACCTCTCCACGAGGGAATGTCTTTCATTGGTGGTGTCAGGGTATAGAATAAACATGAGCATTCAGATTCCCACAGTAATCAGCCACTTTAGCCTTAGCCCCATAGGGCTATCTTCACTGAAATTCCACAGAGCCATCTGGAAACAACAGCTTTGGGGTCAAGAGTCAGTGCAAAGCTCACTATCAGGGCCCTGGCCATTGGGCCCTTCCAAGGTTTACACAAACACAAACACACACACACATACACACACACACACACACACACACACAAGAGCTTGGAGGAAATGGAGCTGAGAGCCATGCTGCTGGGGTATAGAACAGAAACCAGGGATGTGTTTGTTCAGTAGTGTGCATATAATTAACATAGAGACAACTGAAAGGCAAGCCCAGCAGAGAAAGTGCATCAAAGAGCCAGACCAGTGCAATAACATATACCAATAATGAAACTGTAACCCCTAGGCTGATATGACTTGGAGTGATGGAATGGGGAGATGGCTCAGTAGATAAAAGACTTGACATACAAGCACCGAGGACCCAGGTTCAGATTCCTAACACTCACATAAAGCAAGATATGGTGTTGTGTCTGCAACCCCAGCATTCCCATGGAAAGACAGGAGGCAGAGACAGCAATCCCTGAAAGCTGGTGGCTGGGCTAGCCTGATGGCGGCAGCAATGAATAAGATTGTCTAAGAGAAAGCCAGAAGTGACACTGACACTCATGTTTGTCCTCTACATCCATGTACCATGACTTGTGAGCACTGCATTCACACACACACACACACACACACACACACACACACACACTCAGAGAGAGAGGGAAAGAGAGAGAGAGGAGCCTGTTAATATTGAAATTATATTCATCTTACTTTCCTAGGTATGTTCCTCCAGCACCATTCTTCCAGCACTAGATGTCTTTGTTATTTTAATATTTATTTATTTATTTTTGCATTCTGTAGCAGCCCCTGCATCAAGAAGCACTCATAAATTGCTCACAGGCCAGACTGCAGATGCCTGTCCACCAGCATAATCATGTTTTAGAAGTCCAATGAAAGGCAAATATTTGCCTGAAAGATGGGCTTTTCAGCTTAATTGCTGGCGGTTACAATTATTTATATAGATACCCTGGTTATTTTAACCTAGCAGTTGATTCTCAATCCCCCATTACACAAACGTCAATCTTTCTGTATACATGTCTATTAGAGAAATCTAAAATAGCTCTTCTAGAAGGATTCTCCTCTTGGCTTGTGCACTTGGACGAGAAGGTTGCTGCTGGGAAATTCTAAGGTAGAGGCAAAGCTAGGCAGGTACAGTGTATGTATCCATCAAGCCTTCACTTGGGGATGCTGTTGGTCTTGGCAAATGTTGAAAAAACAAACTAAGTGCTATTTTCTGTGATCATGACAAAATGATGGCCAGAGAGGAAGAGATGGATTGACTCTGAGCTTAGGCTGCTTGCAGGGGTGTTCCTGGCAACCAGCTTGCCTCTTTATATGTTTTCTAGTCTTTGGGAGGGTCTCAGAATTTCAGGCAATTCTCCTATGTGTCACAGCTGTGGAAATGGGTTTACATGAGCTAAAGAATTTTGTCACTGATAAAATGTGTACCACGTCCTACCAGGTTAGTTGGTTTTAAGCTCTTAAAAACACTGATTATTGACTGATCATTCATCTTACACCACTTGAGCCAGGCCCTGTTGCAAACAAAGGGATTGAAGGAAAAATGAAACTGCCCTTGCCTGGAGAGATTTAGACTGTAAAAGAAAAACAGTAATAACAACAACAGAAACAGGAAACTAATGCTTCTGCTAGGAGCAATAAGGACTGGAGCTGAGCTAAGGAGAAAAGGCCAGGAGAGCTGGAGGAAGAAAGATGAAGTCAGTAGAACTCAGGGCATCTTCAAGTTTCTATGACAAGAAGAGCCAGATGGCTAAAAGAATGCCAGCCATAATTGCTCCTATGAGTAGGAAGCCCCTGGGACTTTGCACTGGAGGGTGATGGCCAGCACAACCAAACTGGAGATGCTTTGATGGAGAAATAATGAAGACAAACAAAGGCCAATGCTCATAACCAGCAGACCTTACTTCCAGGGTTGTGCTCAAGCTGGTGTGGACATAGGTGCTTAGGAAACAGAAGATTGTTAATTGCACATATCTTTATGTGGGTCAAGAATAGAAGCACCCTAAGTGTCCATCCAGCACTGGATGGACTAATACATTAAAAGTAGATTCACTCAATGGAACACTATGCATCACTAAAAAGAAGAATAACTTGTACTATGTACAAGAGCATGCCACTTTGACATAGTCATAAGAGGTCACCCGGTATGATGCCATTTGGATCTATGTGAAGGAAGTTGGCATAGTGGCTACTGATAGAGAGGTGTATTAATTATATTTCTGTTGTCATGATTAACGCCATGACCAAGGCTACTTTATAGAAAAGAAGAGTTTATTCTGGCTTATGGTTCCAGTGGGCTAAGGATCCATCATGGCAGGAAGGCCTGGCACCAAGTGGGAGGTATGGAGGCAGGGGCAGGAGACGGAGACCATGTCCTCAGCTTTGAGCATGAGACAGAAAAGGAAAGCGGGAAGTAGCACATGGGTTGTACTTCTCCATCAAGGTTGCACTAGCTAAGCTTCCCCAAACTACATCACCAACTAGGGACCAAATGGTCAAAAGCCTGAGTCTATGAAGGACAGCCCTCATTCAAACTGCAGCCGAAGGTTTGCAGTTAGAACAAGGGATGGGGGTGTTGGAAGGATTCTTGTCTTGTGATCTTGGTAATTATCTAGGTGGCTATACCTAGATCACATGTAACCCTTGTGGAGCTGTATAGTTAATATGAATACACCTACTGTTTGGATATAATAGTTTACTAAAAATGTCTTAAAGTAAAACATCAACTGACAACTCAACAGAACGTTATTTTTTAAGATGCCTGAAAGAGCCTTAAACGTGCAGAAATTATAAACAATATGCTAGATTAAAGGGTATTTTTTTTTTCCTGGTACAGGGGATAGAATCTAAGGCCTCACATATACTAAATTAGTTTTCTGTCACTGATTAATGCCCTAGTCTACTTTTAAAAATGTTTTATTCTTTTTTCAAAAATATTTATTTTTACTTGTGTGTAT
>PVIH01020071.1:0-33550 GCA_004025045.1 Sigmodon hispidus | reverse complement strand
CAGGCGCTGAGGCCCGCCGAGCCCTCCTCACCTCTGGTCAGGGTTCGAATCCGCCCCTCAGAGACCCCTGCAGTTGGTTTGCTCAGTTCACTCAGTTCAGGGTCGCAGTAGGGCTCCTAGTAGATTCCCTGAGCAGCAGAAGCTGCGGGTGTGGCCAGGTGCAGAGTTCAGCTGCCCCTGCTCCAGAGTGCGCTGGGACGCCGCAGAGAGCACAGGTTCCCGGTTAAATTATTTTTAACTGAGATTTTATCGGTTGGTATCTGGTTCATTGCACATCATCTTCAGCTAAGCTCTGAGCACTTATAATTTTCTGACTAATGGTTGGAAGCTTGGTCAGAAGCATCTGGAACACTGGAGGTGGGGGAGTCTGCTGTAACACTTGCAGCAGCTGCTGAGGCTGTCCATACACAGCAATTGCATTTGTCAGATGCTCTACACCCTTCTCATATTTACCTTGTGCTAATAACTCTTCACCAAGCTGTATTGCTTCAAGGTAGAATTTCTGAACAACTTCTGCATCTTTTAAGTCAGGTAACTTGGAAAGCCCAGCTCTCTCTTTAGCATGCTTGTGTTTCTTTCTTCCCACAAGAACAGCAAACTCTCACTTGTCTATCATCAAAGAATCAACACATCTAATTGCTTTAGCAATCATTAATCATACAAAACATTCCAGCCTCCCTGATCCCTGATGGGTGAACTGCCATTCCTGGATAGCAGCTTTCTCTTTTTCTCTTCATCACCAGGTCTAGCAGTTCACAAAATATAGACTATTCCAACAGCTGCACCCCAGCAAAACAAAGCTCTCTTTCCAAAGTAAAAGAATTAAGCACTTGCTACTGAATTTTACTAGATTCTAGCTTTATCTATTAAAAAAATTATCCATTCTTAAGCAACATGGCTTTGTTGGGTTTGGGGGGAGGATAGTAGTTTTGAGGTCTTCTGAGACCAAGTTTTGTGTATCCAGGCTGGCCTGCATCTCTTACACAGCCGAGGCTTCTGACCTCTAGATCCTTGTGCTGTAGCTCCCAAATTCAGGGATTACAGGCATGCAACATGGTCCCAGAAGTAGTTATATGTTTGACGAAAAAAGGAAAGGGCTAGAGGTTGTGCTCCAAAAGCATTCTGAAAGCATTATCCTATGGCTGAATAGTTAAAAATGGCCTTACTCCTCTGTAATGGTATGCCCCCTTAAAAAGAGCATTAGTATATGGGTATCCTCTGCCTTGTTTGTAGTATTTTAAACTAGAGTAAGGAACAGTAGCAGGGCTCTCATTAAAACTTATCTAATAACAGTACCTATATAATTATGGGGCTTCCAGCAGGCTTGTAAATTAACAGATGCAAACATCTGCCAAGAGTGCCTAGGCTCATTTTCTGCCATTTTGGCACCCCACAGTTCAATATTCAATACCTAGAAAGTAAAAGTCAACACTTTGACCTGTACAATAACAAGGTGACCCAAGTGAAAGGCTCTCACTAAGCACTAACTGGGTAAATAGTAAGCAAGAAAATCTAACCTCAAATCTAAATTCAGAAAGAGAAACTTAGAGTACTCTCTGGATCCAAGTTTCAATGCATGCCTAAAGGAGAACAGGCACTTAGCTTCAGACCTCCTGTCCTCAGAGACAGTACAGAGACTCACCATTCAGATGAAAAGCACCTCAAAAACAAAGCAAATTGTATAAGCATTGAAAAATACAGTGTACTAAACAAGAATCTTGAAAAAATAACAATAAGGCAATAAATCTCACTAGTGTTTTCCATAAACTGTCTAGCTCATTAAGGCAGTGCAAGAGCATAGTTTCACAAAAGCATCTCTGTAATAAAGGGACAGAAGATAACAGACTGGAAAAAAACACAATGAGTAAATACCGATTTAATCAGCAAAATCAGGCCTTGTTTTTGTTGATACCAATCTCAAATGACATTTGTAAACCTGTAAGTTTAAACAATTATATCCACTTAATAAAAACAAGCAAAAGATGTAAGTCAGGGCCTGGGGCACAAGACTTTAACATCATCACTTGAGGCAGAGGTAGCTCTAAATTCAAGGACAGCCAGAATTAGAGACCTTGTCTCAAGACAAAATAACAACAACAACAACAAAAAAAAAAAAAAAAAAAAAAAAAAACAGGCAAAGCCTAAATTCAGACACACCTCAAATCCTAGCTAAGCCATTATCATTTAAACATTTAAACCCTCAACTTAAGCCCCCTTCCATTAAATAATAAAAATGACTTGATTCAAACTACCTAAATTGAAACTACTCAAATATCTAAGAAATACTCAACTAAATAAATAGCTTTAAAAAACTGAAATTGCTCATTACTTGCTAGCAAAAATTTGTCCTCCCAAAACATAATAATAAATTTTAGCATTCATTAATAACATTGTTAGCAATGGTACTAAGGGCCCCTAAAGTGTGGGCTCCCTGGTGCTGCCTTTTCTTCACAGCTGCAGTTAGTGATTCACTTAAGTCATTAGGTTCTGGCTAAAGATAGGCGGTGGGGAGAACACCAACAGAAACCTTCTAGTACAGAACTTGATAAGTAGGGACAGTGGTGGAAGACCTGTCACCAAAAGGACAAAAAGGAAATGATGGGGTGATTATTTTGAAAAGAACATCACTTACAGGGCATGGTGCCCACGGCTTTAATCAGAGGCAGAGACAGGTAAATCTGAATCCCCAGGCTAGCCTAGTCTCTGTCTCAAAAAAAATAAAAAACAAAACCCCAAAATGAAATGACACCCTGAAACGAGACAACTTATGATTTCTTCAACCAAAAACCATTTTCTCAAGATTTCCAACAATGCTTTCCAAAGAAAATTACCCCGCTTAGCTATCTCCATGTGTGTAGACACAGCCCCCAATTCAACTTTGAGAACGGGTTGTTCCTGTGCACTCAGTCACATTTCACAGCCGGCATTTATTGAGGGTTTTTCCCTATGTTAAGCATAAACTGTGGTGGTCGCTAATCTCAGAAAATAACAGCCAACTTGCACTCCCTTGTTTTAGAGTTAAAAGATTTGGAGTTGTTGCTGGTGGTTAGTGAACAATCTGGTCCCGGAAACGCAGTCTGAATCCATACAGAATTCTTTCCATTACACTACCTAGCCATGGACAAAAATAAATTCTCTGTATATCTCATATGATGAAAATGATGGGTTACTGGGGGCCCACAGGCTCAAAAAGGGCTGGAACACCTATAGTAGGCAATAAGACAAGCGCAATGCTTATTAGTCTCCAATCACCTGTAACGTTGAAAGTGATTTAGGATGGCTTAAGCTACTGGTTGACCACCACAAAACAAAGCGCAAAAACGTTAGCTATACCAAAAAAGTGTTCTTTTGGACTGTTTTAAAGAGTTATTGAAATTTTATATTATTTATGCCTGAATAACATGCACTTGTGTATAAAGCACCTCTTATACCCTTTCATCTTTTGGAAGGCTAATTCCGTAACTTGTTCTTTTTTCACAACTGCTGCAAGAAACTGATTTTCAGGGTCCTTTGTGATAGGTTGATTTAGAGTGCTTAAGGTATATAATGAGGATTGGTGCAGATACATCATATATCAGATATATTTTGAATTTTCAAGAAACTTCCACGTTGACTTCCATGTATGCTGAAATGATTTATAGTATCAATTTTAAAAGCACATACTACATAATTATATATACTTAGGTACTTAACAATTACTAAAGATAGCACAAGACTCCCCTCTTCTACTTTACATGATTATGTCAGACATCTATCTATTATGTCATATCCATATGAAAACCCAGGAATAAATAGTTCCTAGGACCTACAACACTTTACCTGGTCTCAGGATTTTCAACCAGTTTTTGAAAGTACACCAACTCTCTTCTTTCAGTCTGCCTTACTTAGCCGACCCCAAATAACACTATATTATTTACATATAACTTTCTAATTCCAGGTTCAACTAATTTCTAATGAACTTAAAGATTCCTGAGAAAAAATCATATTGAGCTACGTTAAGACATTTGCAACTTTTATAGAAAAAAACAGCTCATTTTTGTTTACATTCTACTATAGATGATCCATGTACATATATGTATCTTATTGCTGCACATTATTTTATCACATAGTAGGTATTTGATACTCATTAAGTGAATGAAAAATAAGAAGAGTCATTAACTACAAGGAAACTATGAAAGTAAGAAATGTAATTAATACCCAGGTGTATGACTCACAGTAGAATGTAATGTAAAAATGAACAATAAATTTTATAATTTGAGAATTGTGGAAAGTTGAGCAGTTAAGAGGTAGTTCTTTATTTGAAATATTTAGGGAAAATATACTAGAAGACCATGAGTTACTCAATTAACAATTTTCAGTGTAAGACCTTGGGACCTCCTGTCCTTGTTGGGAAGGAGATAAAGATATGAGGAGAAGAGAGAGTGACTGGAAGGGGCGGGAGGGGGAAGGGAGCTTGAACAAGGATATACACAGATAAAGAATATGAATTTATGCATAATAATAAAAAAAAAGTTTGAATGGGAAACAGTGGACTCTTCAGAGTTATGCCACATAACAGATATGAACTAATTGTCATTACCCTTGTTTATATATAAATTGATTCTTTTGTACTTTTATAAAATATGTTTGAATTCCATCATGGTGAACTTGAAATATGTCAACTTTATTTGATTGTTACTTTTCACTGTCTGTAAGATTGTAATTATAGTTACCAAGGAGATTTAAAAAAAAAGGCATGAGTCAACAAAGCTTGGTTGTGGGTGACTCTGTCTTCTGATATTTTGGACTATTTTTATTAAATATATCGCCACAGGGACAGGGTTTCTATGTAGTTCTGGGTATCCTGGAACTCACTATGTGAACTAGGATTGCCTCTGACTCAGAGATCCTCCTGCCTCTGTTTTCTGAGTTCTGGAATAAAAAGCATGCATTGCAATACCCAGCTGTTTCTGGGATTTACTGATAAATGAAAAACTAATTTACTGAAAGCAGAGATAGCATATCTGTTTTTTAAAAAAATAGGACAATAAACATATTAAGTCTGAAAAAAATTAATAAGTATTAGAAATGGTTTGGACCATTGAGAAAAAAATATACATTATGACTAAAGGATAATAAAAAATTAATAAGTCTTAATTTTAAAATGTATTTACCAATAAAATGTTTATGCATAAAAGTACACCATTTAGAGTTTAATTTTTATAAAAATATGATAAAATAAAAAGATAGAACTTTCGTGAACTGAAAAAGTACAATTATTTTATAAATGCATTCAAATTTATGGTTCTAAAAGAGGCATACCATATTTGTACATAAATATGAAAATATTTACATATAATAGTGTTACTTTGAGAAATATTTTTTATTTTTCAGACTTCTAAATTCAATGAAAGTTAATTATAATTAATTTGTTATAGATTATAACTATATAATATACATAGGAAATAAATATTTTTTAGTATTTTTAAGTTATCTATTTAAATAGAGATTAACTACTTCATTTTTGTTTCTCTTTGGTTTTCTTTTGCTAATCTATTATTCTTATCTACATCAATCTTCTTTATTTTTTGTCCTCTTTATTTTCTTTTATATTGGTAGTTAGTAGAAATTGGGGAGGCAGGTATAAAAAGATGTGAATGGGATATCCACTTAGTATAGCAGCATATTAAAAAGGTCAAGAGTGGAACTGATGACAGAAATGCAGATACTGATGTCAGTCATCAGACAAGTCTGCTATGAGGAACATAGCAAGTCTTAGAGAGCAAAGACAAAGATAAATTTATCTAATGCCCCCCCCAAAATTAAATAAGTGTAAGCAGTAAACCCTAGATATTGGCTAATTACCAGAAGAGGTGTTTGATCTTCAAGCTCTTAATAAGTTGAGCTGCATGCATTTAAAAAAAAAAAAAATCATTGTGAAAAACAAGTAACTAGTTTCTTTTTTATTATTTTAAAATTGAACAAGATATTTCTCTATAGGCAATGGGCTCCAAGAAGCCATTTTATGTACTTGGAATAAATTCTGGTCCCACTTCCAGAGGCCCCATAAACTGTCTGTGCCATTCAGCTGTCATCTACATTCAGATGGCTTAGTTCAGTAACATGCAGGTCCTCAGCTTTCAACTCAGAGTCAGGGATCTCCCAATAGCTCTGGTCCACTGTCTCTGTAGGTTTCCTCATCATGATCTTGACTCCTTTGCTCATGTAATCTCTCAGCCCTCTCTTCAACCAGACTGGAGGTTCAACCCAATGCTTAGCTGAAGATCTCTGCATCTGATTCCATCAGCTTCTATAATGACAATTAGTGTGATTATCAGATTGATTCTTGGGAGAAGCCGGTTTCTCCACTGTTGTTGGGAGTCCTTGCTAGGTTCATCTTTTTGAATTCTTGGGTATTTCCCTAGCTTCATGTTTCTCTCTAACCCCACAATGGGATCCTCTATCAGGGTATCTCTTTTATTGTTCACCGACTTTGTTATACACCCAACTCAACCATCTCATTCCCTTATGTTCTATTTTTACCACTTCTTCCTCCCTCACCCTCTGTGATCTCAATTTACTGACAAGATGATCTTTATTTCTGCTTCCTGGGGATGTCTCTCCTAGGTTCCTCTTTGTTAATTAGCTTTTCAGGCATTGCTGATTGATTGTAGCATGATTATCCTTTGCTTTACATCTATGCAACATATGATGGCTATTCCTGGTTGTTAACTTGACTACATCAGAAATTAACTAAAACCCAATAAGCTGGGTACACCTTTGGGAGATTTTTCTTAATTAAATCATTTGAAATGAGAATACTCATTTTTAATCAATAACTTTTGAGGCAGAAACATCCTTCATAATTATGCCACATTCTTATGGCAGCCACTTTTAGAGACTTGGAAGAAAGAAGTTTTTCCTTTGACCTGCTTGTTGTCATTTTGGCAAGCATGTCAATTTTTCCACTGGCAATAGAACTTCTTTCCTTTTTATTTTTATTTTTTATTAAAAAGGTCTTTTTTCCATATATCCCCCTGCTCACTCATCCTTCCATTTTCAATCTTTCCCAGTCTGCTTTCAGCCTTTCCTTCACCCCATCCCCCAATCCCCTCCCCCAAAAGGACAGGAAGTACTAAGGCTGATCAGCTCACCATGGCACATCCACTACAGGCAGGTCTGATTTTCTCATCCCCATATGAAAGCTGGGTTAGGCACTTCTCTGCCTGGAATGGGCTCCAAGGTGCCAACCCATTTCTTGAGAATTATGGTATATATTGAGAGCCAACTGAGGCATCCTGAGTACTGAGAATGAATAAGTATTAGATTCCTAGATTTCCCATTGTTAGCCATTTTTTTTTGTACTAGATAAATTGCTACTTTTAAGCCATTCACTATTATAAATCCTCTCTCTCCCTGTTTCTCTCATTTCCTCTGTCTGTCTTTCTTTCTCTGTATACACACACACACACACACACACACACACACACACTCACACACACATGTGTATATGTGGGTATGTGTGTGTATATGGTGAAAGGACAAAATTTTGTATACGCACAGAGCATGCTTCTAAGAAAAGTATTTTATATTCATTCAGTAATAATAAAAATTAGCTTTACAGTAATTTAGTTACTTACGTTTCTCTAGGAAACATAACCTATTTTTTCCCCTTTCTAATCTTCTCCCATATTTTTCTTTCTCTCTTCCCTATGATTTGTCTCTCTTTTCTCTTTTGCTCTTTCTCCCTCCCTCTTACAAAATAAAAAAGAGAAAAAAAGAAAACAAAAAACTACTCAGTAAGTCAATCAGTGTGAAAATAAAACAAGAACTATGAAAGACACATGAGGTCTATTTTATGTTTGTGTTCTCTAACAAATTTTAGACATAATTTATACTGTAGTCTGTGGTTAATATCCAATGATACTCTATTAGAAAAAAAAATTTTCTCATCAAAAAATGCATACTTCTTCTGGGTAAGAGTAAGCTTTGTGTCTAATTTTGCTTCTCATGGCCAGGATTTGTCTGATTTGAACCTATGTAGGCCTTTTGTGTGTTGTCAAAGATTTGCAAGTTCATATGTATGTCACTCCTATTATGTCTAGAAAACTTTGTTTTCTTAGGGGCATCCACCATCTCAGGTTTTTGAAGTCTTTTTACTTTCTTTTCTTCATAGCTACTTGATTCTTGGGAGAAGAAGTTTGATAAAACATCCCATTTAATCCTGAATAACCCTAAGTCTTTTGCTTGCTATATATTGTCAACTTGCCATTCTCAGTATGAACTATGATGAGTTTAGCAAAATGTTATTAGGAGTCATTTTAATACCATATTATTTTAGGATAATATTAGCATTAAGTTTTTCTGTAGGACCACAAACTATTTAATCAGTATGTTCTATTTCATAAAGTGAATATTAAAAATGTTTATCCTAATATTGTGCTCTATTCCACCAGCACATCTTTCAGACATGTCATTGTAGGTCACAGGGTTTATATCTGGGAGTTATTGCTGATTATCTTTTTACTCCATTAACATACATAATATCTTGAAGCATGATTAATGGGAGTGAAGATTGTAGTTGAGCATCATCTCTGTTTCCCCAATTGTGGGGACATAGGCAAAAGATGTCTCATGCCATAATGCCTTACTATTGTGCTATGAACAGTAGCCGATAACTTTGATAATAACCTGTGATATTTGGGTGGAATTTGTGGGATCACTTTGACCACTTTCTCGTCAATATATAACCCACTCCAATAAATCAGATTTTTCACTTGGTGGTATAAGATGTGTTGCTAGAAAATTATTTCCTCAATTATGTGGTAACTCATTTATATATGGAAGCACCTATAGTAGAATTCCATATACCTTTTCACCAAGTCTTTAATATTAGTTTAATTTTTAATGGTCCATGATGTCAGCTTCCCCTTTCAATAATCCTATTATATCTTCCCCTTTATCTCATTATAAAACTTTATTTTATTTATCCTATTGAAATATTTTTTCAACTGCCAAACCCTCTACAATAACTCTGTGGAGAGTTTTACTTGAAATGCTCATATCTAGAACTTAAAATCAAACATCTAATATAAACATGAAATATTGTATTTCTGTGTTGTGGGTAACATGACCCAGTATGCTTATAGCTCCATTCAATGCTTGCATATTTCATAATTTTACATTTTATATCAGCTGAAACAGCTGAATAATATTCCATTGTGTAAATGTATCATCTTTTCACTATCCATTCTTCAGCTGAAAGACAACTAGCATATTTTCAAGTTCTGTTTACTATGAATAATAGCAGCAATGCACATAGATGAACAAATTTCTCTGTAGTAAGATGTACAGTTGTATTGCTGTATATTATGATATATCTATTTTAGATTTTTAAAATCTTTTAAAAATAATAAGAATAATTTAAGATACAGTTGAATGGACTGCACAACTACTGTGAGTAATATGACATCATGACTTTGAAGAAAATCATCTACACGAAGTACCTATGACTTTTATGCTTAAAAAATATAATGTATTACTTAAATATTGGACTTCAAAACTGTTTTGCCCGGTGTCTCTTTCTTAGAGACATTAAAATTTATGTTTTATTTTGTGGAAAAAGCTTATGCCTTTTGATATTTTAGTAGGTAAAATAGATTGGGTGTATTTTGTAACAACACAATCATATTTTGTTACATTTTTTGTTTATAGTAATTTATTATAACAAAAACCTGTTAGAGTGTTATAAGTAACTGAGTGAAGCAAGCCATTTCAATTTTTTTTTTTGCTATTGAAAAATACCAGCACTTGGAAGTATTAATATGAAACTTAAAAGATCAAGAATTTTAAAACAGGAAAAGTAAATTTTATAACTTTAGCAGAGTTGCACTGATATGCCAGGACAATTATAATTAAATTAATAACTACCTCAATAATAATTATCCTTTCATAATTATAAAAACATACATATAAAACTTTTTAAAAATATTCTCATAATGTAGTTAATTTTGCTCAGTGATTTCTGTTTGATATAACCTCATACTTTATAGGTAAGAAGGTTACCAGAATGATATGCAGTTAATTTTGATAAAAGGTGTATATAAATAGACCTTTTAAAATAAGCATATCATTTCTTTTCACTATGTTTGATTCACAGAACATTCTAAGTATCTCTTTCTACACAAAAAGTTGGTAGGCAAGATTTTAATACATGCCATTTTGCATATTACCTAGATCATGCTTGTACATAGTAAGCTGATAACAATTATTCATTCCTAATGGTGATGAGTATTATCCTTTATTCTGTGAAACCTCAGTATCAAAAATCAGCTCATATTAATAATATTTATTTAGATGGGTTCAAAATGTAATTAATATGGACATAAGACAAATGATAAGGAAGTACTGTTTGATCTATATGCAAACAAGCACAGTGCTATTCCATAAGCAGAAGGCTTTTCTTAAAACTTCCAAGAGGAGTAATGGTACTAATTCTTCTTTGAATGTTTGATATAATTCAGCACTGAAACCATCTGGACCAGGGCTTTTATTTTTGGGGAGG
This sequence comes from Sigmodon hispidus, assembly GCA_004025045.1. Lineage (NCBI taxonomy): Eukaryota > Metazoa > Chordata > Mammalia > Rodentia > Cricetidae > Sigmodon > Sigmodon hispidus. Next base: position 23,007 of record PVIH01020071.1, on the reverse strand, counting down.
CTTTTAATGACAGCTTCAATTTCCTTAGGGGATATAGGCCTGTTTGAGGCCACAATTACCATAATACCCAAGCCACTCAAAGACACAAAAAAGAAGGACAACTACAGACCAATCTCCCTCATGAATATTTATGCTAAAATTCTCAACAAAATTTTAGCAAACTGTATACAACAATGTATAAAAAATATCATCCACCATGAACAAGTAGGCTTCATTCCATAAATGCAGGGCTGGTTTAACATATGAAAAACCGTAAACGTTATCCATCATATAAACAAACTAAAGGAACAAAACCACATGATCATATCCTTAGATGATGAAAAAGCCTTTGACAAAATCCAACACTCCTTTATGATTAAAGCCCTGGAGAGATAAGGTATACAGGGAGGATACATAAATATAATAAAGGTGATTTTCAAGAAGCAGACAGCCAGTATCAAACGTAATGGAGAAAAACTCAAAGCAATCCCACAAAACTCAGGAACTAGACAAGGATGTCTTCCCTCCCCTTATCTATTCAATATAGTTCTCGAAGTTTCAGCTAAAGCAATAAGAGAACAAAAGGAGATTAAGGGGATACAAATTGGAAAAGAAGAAGTGAAGCCATCTCTATTTGCAGATGATATGATTGTATACATAAATGACCCACAAAATTCTTCCAAGGAACTGCTACAGCTGATAAACACCTTCAGTAATGTAGCAGGATACAAGATTAACTCAAAGAAATCAGTAGCCCTTCTATACACTAAAGATAGAAGAGCTCAAAAAGAAATAAAACATTACCTTTCTTAATAGCTGCAAATAGTATTAAATACCTTGGAGTAACTATAACCAAAGAAGTAACAGATCTATTTGACAAAAATCAGCATAGTAAAAATGGCAATTCTACCAAAAGCAAACCACAGATTCAATGCACTGCACATCAAAATCCCAACACATTTTTTGGACATTGAAAGAACAATACTCAGTTTCATTTGGAATAACAGGAAAGCCAGGATTGCCAAAACAATATTAATCAACAAAATAACCTCAGGAGGTATTACCATCCCTGACTTCAAGTTATACTATAGAGCTACAGTAATAAAAACAGCCTGGTACTGGCATAAAAAGAGACTTGTGGATCAATAGAATAAAACTGAGGATCCAGACATTAACCCAAAAACCTATGAACACTTGATCTTCGACAAAGAGGCCCAAAATATTCAATGGAAAAAAGATAGTATATTTAACAAATGGTGTTGGCATAGCTGGATGGTAGGATGTAGAAAAATGAAAATAGATCCAAACCTGTCACCCTGCACAAAACTCAAATCCAAGTGGATCAAAGATCTCAACATAAACCCAGTCACTTTAAATGTGATAGAAAAGAAAGTGGAAAATACACTTCTATGAATTGGTACAGGCGACCACTTCCTAAATATAATACCATTGGCATAGTCAGTAAGATTAACAGTCAATAAGTGTTATCTCTTGAAGCTAAGAAGCTTTTGTAAAGCCAAGAACATTGTCAATAGGACAAAACAACAGCCTACAGAATGGGAAAAGATTTTCACCAACCCTACAAGTGATAGAGGACTGATCTCTAAGATATATAAAGGACTCAAGAATCTAGAGGCCAAAACCTTGAATATCCCAATCAAAAAATGGGGTTCAGTTCTAAAAAGGGAATTCTCAGCAGAAGAATTGTGAATGGCTGAAAGGCAACTGAAAATGTACTCATCATCTTTAGCCATTAGAGAAATATAAATCAAAACAACTTTGAGATACCACCTGATACCTCTCAGATTGGCTAAGGTAAAAGACACAGAGGACAGCCTATGCTGGAGAAGATGTGGAGCAAGGGGAACACTCCTCCATTGTTGGTGGGAGTGTAAGCTTGTACAACCACTTTGGAAAGCAGTATGGCGGTTTCTCAGAAAATTAAGAATTAATCTCCCCAACAACCCAGCAATACTACTTCTGGGTGTATACCCTAAAGATGTACAGTCACACTCCAAAGGCATTAGCTCAACTATGTTCATAGCAGCATTATTTGTAATAGCAAGAACCTGGAAACAACCTAGATGTCCCTCAACTGAAGAATGGATTAACAAACTGTGGTACATCTACACAATGGAGTACTACTCAGCAGTAAGAAAAAATGATATCTTAAAATTTGCAGACAAATGGATGTATTTGGAGAATATCCTCCTTAGCGAGGTATCACAAACCTGGAAAGATAAGCAGGGGATGTACTCACTCATTAGTGGACTCTAAACAAACAAACAAACAAGAAAAAAGCAAAGCATGCCCAAGCTGCAAACCACAGCCACTGAACAGCTTGGTATCAGAAACACTCTGGGCTGACATGACTGTTTGGATCCCACTCCCCCTAGAGGAACACCTAACTCCGTCTTGAGGTTGGGGGGAGAAAACTGGATCTGTCAGGAGTGGAGACTGAACTAAGCAATATTGGGCCAGTGGGACCATGGGACTGCCTTCTGCCTGCCCAGGTAGGGGAAGGGGAGTTGTGAAGAAGACAGAATGAACTGATGTGTTTGGAGGGTGAAGGGACCTTGAATATGGATATACAAGGATACAAAGTCTGACTTCTTTGTTCATAATAATAATAATAATAATAAAAGAAAATAACAAAATAGAAACAAAAAAAACTTCCAAGAGATCATGATGTGAAGGCTTCTTCACCAATTTGATATGATTTGCTCTCAAACAAGAGTAGATTCTGCCCTTGTTACTAACTGTGTGAATATTGATATCCTAAGAGAAAAGACCTTGAATGTAGGAGCTAGAGTAAGTATGTGACAGAGAAAAAGAACAGTGAGAAAGGGTTTTGTCCTTTCACAAGAAACTAATACCATTGCTCACTGTTAAACCTAGCTCAATGAATACACTTACTGCTTGAATTAGTGTGTCTTCTTCTGGGAAAAGAAATGAGGTAAATATATGATCCTGATGTACAGAAAAAAAACCCAAAGTGTATTTTTGGCTGTAAGCTATTGTATGCAGATTTGTTTTATAAAGAAGGAAGAAAATTTAGCTTTATTTTAGTCTTATGCATTATAAAATTATTGTAACTTCGGTTTCCTTTGGAGACAACATAAAAAAACACTGCACTTATTGTTATTCAAATTTTACTTACAATACTTAATAAAATTCACATTGTAAAGAATTTCGAAAATATATTGATTATATATATCCATCGGTTACATTTTAAATATCTTTGAAGAAATTTAATAAGAATAAATAAAATTAATATATATATGATATGAAATATTTAGGTACTTTAATACTGAATATTTTACAAACATATTTTTTCGGGGGGGGGACAAATGTCCTTAATGTAGTGTGTATCTAAGCTTAAATCTGCAAATGAGTCCATTGGTACTAATGCTCCTTGCCAACCCTGAGTTATTTATTTATAGACTTTTTGGCAAAACAATTCAGACAAGACATAATTGGAAATCCATTTAAAAACTTTCAAACTGATAAGAGAAGATACAACACTTGATCTTAGTCAAAAGGCCGAGAAGCAAGGACAAGGAGATACATGGATAAAAAATAAGGCTTTATCCTATGATGGCCTCTGGCAGGGGTGTGGGTGAGGAAAGGCTTGTTTTCTTTAAGGGTCTGGCCCTGGGTGTTTAATTATGCTCCAGTAAGTAAATGAGCAGCATGAATGTGCAGTTTTGTAAATGAGGAGATCATAAGAGTCAATATGATTCTGAGAGGTCTTACAACTGAGTTTAAAATGAGGAGATCATAAGAGTCAGTATGATTCTGAGAGGTCTTATAACTGAGTTTAAAATGAGGAGATCATAAGAGTCAGTATGATTCTGAGAGGTCTTACAACTGAGTTTGATGTCATACATGATGCAAAAACACCAAATAATTTATATATATATATATATATATGTGTGTATATATACAAACAAAAAAAGGTAAAAAAGGAAATATAAACCTTTCAAACAAGCATTATAGATAGAGTGATTATGTGTGTGTTAATTTTTGTGATTTTTGTGGTGATAAAATGATGTATATTTTGTATAAACTATAATCAGAAATGTATTATGCTTTTTAAATAGTAATCTTTGTGCAGATTATAATAGATAGTTATTGATCACTCTAGTAAAAGCCGGTGGATGTCAGAGTTCTACTGGAATGTTAGCTAGAAAATGAAATGACATTAAAGCTTTGCAATCTAAACTTTACTAAAATTTGCCAGAGGAAAAAGGACTATTTTTCAACAATAAGGAACTTATCAATGTAAGTTGAAGAGGTAGTAAATACAACTAGTCTGGGATAGTCAACAATAAGTTTAAGAAGGGAAGAACAGAAAGAAGGCAGAAAGGAAAGATTCATGAAAGAAATTTGGTAAAGGAAGCAGAAAGGTAAAGAAAGGAAAATCTATTATTTTCTTTTGTGTGTGCTGATTACTCATTGCTAGGAAACTGTAACATATACAGTAAACAGTAGCTGATTTTTCAAAACAGCTGATATTGCTTGTTGTGAAGAGCCCTATGTAAACCCAGTTTCACAAGCTGCCCTTTGATTTCACAATTGCTTCCCACTTTATGCTGTGAACACTGTTTCTGTTCTGTTATGGTAGTTTTTGATGAATAAAATGCTGAGGGAGCATAAGGTAGGGTAAGAGAGGGGAGGGGAGGGGAGGGGAGGAGAGGAGAGGGGAGGAGGAGAAAGACTTCAAGGAATACCATACAAATATTATTAAAGATGCTGGTATTTCTCATCCAGGAGGAAGTAAAACTTTAACACAAGTGAGTTTTTCATGTTTTATTTATTGAAGATTCTGAATTTCACAATGAAAGATTAAAAGGATGGGCAAAAGAAGTATGAAATTGTGGAGAAGTACAAATGTACTGTTGGCAGTTCATGGATTCACATTGTTATTCTGAATTTTTATGTGTAGAGTCTCAAGAACGTGTGATGGTAATCCTGTAGTGAGTAAGGACCATGACTAATTATATTAAATGCCAAACGTGTACTTTTATCATGTAAGAAAAATGTTTTAAAATCCATTGCTTGTGGCCAGTTGAGCATGTTTGTCTGCTTTTTTTTTTTTTTTTTTTAACCTGGATATTCACACAGAATAATTGTTCATGGCATCAAATACCACATTCTCTTTCACTGCACTCCAAACACACTGGTATTTTAAATATTCATGCAATGTGACAAACCGTTTCCTTTTCTGGAAAAAGCATTTCAGAAATTTTCTTCCTACTGCTTCATTTTGGCATATGGTTTTACTCCCACTGTTCACCTGTTTGTTTTTATTAACTCAGTAAGAACAAATTTAAATGTTGTTCTCTAGAAAATAAAATTATATGTGCACTAACCAGTTCTAAAGTAGGTCCCACAAGAGGCTCTTCCATAGAATCTATGTAGTTTTCTTCCATTTTGCTACTATAACAAAACTGTATTTTATTTATTTAAGAATACCACTTATGGAAACTTTTTAAGAAAAAATATTGAGCTAGTTTTCCATGTGTTTCCAGTGACAATAAGGTTTAGATAAACAAACAAGTGAGGTCTGGTGGTAGATTTTTTGATAGCAAGCTAAACAGTATCTCATTTAACAACTTGCATTGTTTTCTGAATAAAAGACACTTCTTTTCTCAGTGGATCATAAAAAGAAGAACCTGAGATCTTATGACCCAAATGGACTTAATAGATATATACAGAACCTTCACCCAAACACAAATGAATATATGTATCTCCCAGGACTCAATGGAACTTTCTTTAAAATTGACCATATATTTGATAATAAACCAAATATCAATAAATACAAACAATGAGAATAACTTCTTGTATCATATCCGATAACCGTGGTGTAAAGCTAAACAAAAACAAAAATTATAGAATGTCTACAAACTCATGGAAACAAAACATCTATCAATTGAACCACCTCTGTGTTAAGGAAGAAGTAAAAGAATAAATCAAAGAATTCCTAGAATTTAATGAAAATGAATCCACAACATATTCAAACATGTAGTACACAATAAAGATGTCTTAAAAGAAAAACTCATAGCAGTAGATTCCTATATGAAAAACATAGAAAAATCTCACACAAGAGACCTAACTCCACAGCTGAAAGCTTTAGAACAATTAGAAGCAATCTCATCAAGAAGAAGAAGACAGTAGAAAATAATCAAACTCAGGACTGAAAATAATACAATATAAACAAAGATAACAATACAAAGACTCAACGAATCAAAGAGTTGGTTCTTTGTGAATGTCAACAAGATAAATAAACCCTTATACAAACTAACCAAAAAGCAGAGAGAGAAAATGACAACTTAACAAAATCAGAAATAAAAAGGAGGGCATTACAACACACAGCACGGAAATCCAGAGAATTATCAGGTTGAACTTTAAAAATCTCATATTCCAATAAATGGAAAACCTAAAGAAATGGACAGATTTCTGGACAGGTACCACTTACCAAAATTAAATCAAGATCAGATTAAAGACCTAAACAGACCTACAACCCAAATGGAAATAGAAGTTGTTATTAAAAGTTTCCTAAGGAAAAACAAAAACAATAACAACAAAAACAACAAAAATACAAGCCCTGTACCAGATAGTTTCAGTGCAAAATTCTACCAGACATTCAAAGAACTAATACTAATATTTTACTTAACACACTGGTGCATACAGTAGAAGCTGAAGGAACATTGCCAGACTCTTAAGGAACCACAAACACCCTGATACCCAAGCCACTCAAAAATGCAACAAAGAAAGAGAATTACAGGCCAATCTCCCTTATGAACATTGATGTAAAATACTCAGTAAAATTCTGGCAAACTGAATCCAACAACATATCAAAATGCAACAACATACTGATCCACCAAGATCAAGTAGGTTTCATCCCAGAGATGCAGAAATGATTCAACAAATGAAAAACTGTGAATGTCATTGATCATATAAATAAACTAAAAAAAATACACATGATCATCTCATTAGATGCTGAAAAGCCTTTGAGAAAGTCCAACATTCCTTCATGATAAAAGTCCTGGAGAAATCTGGAATACGGAGAAAATATCTAAATATAATAATGGTAATATGTAGCTATCTGACAGCCATATCAAACTAAATGGAGAAAAACTCAAAGTAATCCCACTAAAATCACGAACAAGACAAGGCTGTTCTCTCTCTCCACATCTATTCAATATAGTTCTCAAAGTTTAAGCTAAAGCAATAAGAGAACACAAGAAGATTAATGAGATACAAATTGGAAAGAAAGAAGGCAAAATATCTGTATTTGCAAATTATATGATCATTTACATAAATGACTCCCAAAATTCTGCCAGGGAACTCCTACAGATGATAAACACCTTCAGCAAAGTAGCAGGGTACAAGATCAACAACAACAACAACAAATCAATAGCCCTTCTATACACTATGAATGAAAGGGCTGAAAAACAAGTAAGAAAAGCATCAATGTTTACATTAGCTGCAAATAACATTAGATATCTTGGTGTAACTCTAACAAAAGAAGTAGCAGACATGTTCAACAAAAAATTAAAGTCAATGAAGAAATAAATTGAAGAGGTTAACAGAATTTGGAAAAATCTCCCTTGCTCCTATATAGGTAGGATCAAAATAGTAAAAAATGGCAATTTTTCCAAAAGCTTTCTACAGACACAATGCAATCTCCATCAAAATCCAAACAAGTTTTTTTTTAATTTTTTCCTTTTTTATACATATATATATATGTATTTTTACACACACACACACACACACACACACACACACACACATATATATATATATATATATATATATATTGATTGATTGTTTGGTGACATCCTGCACCCCATCAACCTCAGTTATCAGTTCTCTCAGATTCGTATCCACTCTTATGATCTCACCATTTACAAAAATACCCATTCATGCAGCTCATTTACTTACTGGAGCATAATTAAACTCCCTATGGCCAGACCTTTAAAGACAAGACTTTCCTCACCCACACTCCTGCCAGAAGTTATCATTGCAGAAGTGAGACACTGTGTCCTTTAGCTGTGTTCTAGCCTTGAGCTCTTGTATACAATGACATCTTTTTTCAAAGTATACCAGTGAGTAAGTACATCTCCTACTTCTCTTTCTGGGTCTGTGATATCTTGCACAGGAGGATATTCTCCAAATCCATCCATTTGCCAGGAAATGTTAGGATATCATTTTTTACTTACTGCTGAGTAGTACTCCATTGTGTAGATGTATCAGTGTTTGTTAATTCACTCTTCAGTTGAGTGGTATGTAGGTAGTTTCCAGGTTCTTGCTATTACAAATAATGCTGCTATGAACATACTTGTGCCTTTGGAGTGTGACTGTTCATCTTTAGGGTATATGCCTAAAAGGAAACTCAGAATCAGTCTCCCCAAGGATCCAGCAATACCATTTTTAGGCATATATCTTTATATTTTTATTGTTTTTGAAAATCAATGTCAAATTTTATATAAGAAAGCAAAACAGTCAGACTAGCTAAAAAAAAAAAATAAAAATCCATACAGTATTAGAACTTCTCTTTTCTCTAAAATACATGAAACATAAAAAAAAATATAGACATTAAACAACAATACTCTATTTCATATGGAATAACAGAAAATCCATAATTACCAAAATAATCATGCTCAATAAAAGAACTTCAAGAGGAATCCATTCCTGACTTTAAGCTATAGTATAGAGCTACGGTAATTAAAACAGTCTGATACTAGCATAAAAACAGACTTGTTGATCAATGGAATAGATTTGAATACCCAGACATCAACTCAAACACCTGTGAACACCTGATTTTTAACAAAGAGGCAAAAAATATTCAATGGAAAAATATGATATTTTCAACAAATGGTGTTGGCATAACGGGATGGTAGTATGTAGAAAAATGCACATAGATCCAAACCTATCACCCTGCACAAAACTCAAATCCAAGTGGATCAAAGACCTCTACATAAACACAGCTACACTGAACTTGACAGAAAAGAAAGTAGGAAATATTCTCCAATGTATTGGCACAGGTGACTACTTCCTAAATATAGCACAGACACTAAGAACAACAATAAATGAATGGGCTTTCCTGAAACTGAGAAGCTTCTGTTAAGGCCAAAGGTAAGAAAATGAGACAAATTGACAGATTGCAGAATGTGAAAATATCTTCACCAACTCTACAACTGACAGAGGACTGATATCTAAAATATATAGAGAATTCAAAAACTAGATCACAAATCCCTACATAACCCAATTTAAAAATGGGGTTCAGAAATAAAATGAGAATTCTCAGCAGAAGAATCACAAATGGTTGAAAGGCAAGTGAAAAATTGTTCAACATCTTTAGTCATCATTGAAATGCAAATCAAAACAACTTTGAGATACTACCTTACACCTGTAAGAATGGCTAAGATTGAAAACACAGATGACAGCCTATGCTGGAGAGGATGTGGAGCAAGAAGAACACTCTTCCATTGTTGGTGGCTGTGTAAACTTGTTCAGCCACTCTGGAATGTAGTATGGCTGTTTCTTAGAAAACTGGTAATTAATCTCCCCAAGCATCTAGCAATACCACTATATGCAAAGATGCATATTCATACCTCAAAGCCATTAGCTCTACTATGTTCATAGCAGCATTATTAGTAATAGCAAAAACCTGGAAAAAACCTAGATGCCCCTCAACTGAAGAATGGATTAACAAACTGTGTTTACTCTACACAATAGCATACTACTCAGCATTAAAAATTAAAAAATGACATTCGGAAATTTGCAGGCAAATGAATGGATTTGGAGAATATCTTCCTGACTGAGGTATCACAAACTCAGAAGATATGCATGAGATTAACTTACTCATAAGTGGACTTTAGACATAGCCCAAAGAGCACTCAAGCTGCAAATCACAAGCCCTGAACAGCTTGGGATCTGAAGAAACTTAAAAGAGACATCCAGGGATTCCTCTAGGAATAGAAAATAGAGAAGATCTCCATAGCTAATTGGGAGCACAAGGGGTTGCAACCAAGAAGGAGTGGGAACAAAGCATGAGAGAAGGAAATGATTGAGTGAGAGGAGCAACAATAAGGGAGAAAAAAAAAAAGAGATGGAGATCTTAATAGAGGAAGTCAATGTGGGGTTGGAAAAAGACTGGGTGCTTGGGAAACCTCCAGAACCTTACAGGATGCCCCTGGCTATATTTCCAACCCATAGTGAAAGTGTTGCCTAGACTTGACTTCTTCTATAATCAAAAGAATAGTCACCCTAAGTGCCATCACAGAACTTACATCCAACAATGAATAGAAGTAGAGGCAGAGATACATGGTTGAGCACTGAGGTGAGTTCCTAGTCCAGCTGAGAGCAAAGGAGGAGCTTGGATTATGAGAAAAATTCTTACAGTGTGGCTGATGGAGCTCTGGGAGCCAGTGAATCAAGAACAGCCACCTAGGAACCATCTGGAAAAGGAACTCGGCCCTCTGAGAATAGGCAACAGTCCACTGCCATGGACAATATATGGAGCCTCAAGGAGAGGGTTCAGACTGTGTTTCCCTGCATGGACTGGCACTTTGGAGCCCATTCCCTCAAGAGGAACACCTAACCCAGACTTAATATAAGGATGAGGAAATCTGACTTGATGGAGTCAATGCTCAGCTCATTCATCTTGGGACTTCTTGCCCTTTTTGGGGATGAGATGAGTGGATGGAGAGGAGGAAGTTTGAAGGTTGATCAGGAGGGATTGGGAGGGGGAAGTGAGGGGAGCAAGGAGTTACGTGGATTAAAAAGGCTTTATAAATAAAATGAAAAATAGAAACTAAATTTGATCTTCAAATGTAACTCCTATATTCAACATGAAGAATTCTGTTGGTTATATATAACTGTGAAGAATAAGGAGACTCAGTTATCATCAGAAAATAAAGAGGAAAAACTATCAGAATAGGTATGAATATGTTTCCTTCCATAAAACCATTCAGATAGAAAAAGGCTTAGCTTTCTGATGCTGTGGATATTTTGAAACCCTTGTGAGCTGCCTGGAATCTGGTTGTTATTTTATATTTTTATGCAGTAGTAATCATATAGTCAGTTGCTTCTGAATTTTAACTTTGTTTAGTTGTTTCTTACAGATATAATTCCAAGAGATAAGCTATAAACACTAATACAAACTATGAATCACCCCAACAAGCTGTTTTACATACAAATAAATGGATAATAAATGTATATGTAACAATAATATTTGAAGAATAAGAGGTCATAAAGTCAAAAAGTGGAGAGCAAGGACAATTTAGGTAATAATACAAACACATTATTCATTCATGAAATTCCAAAAAAAGAAAATAAAATACATCTCACTTAAAGAAACATCAACAATTTTTAAAAAAAGATTAAATTAATTATCTATTTCTAAGAAGAAAGATAACTATGTAATAAATGTAATTTGGACATATGAACAAAAAAAGTAAGCCACCCATTTTCTTTCTCATAACAATGTGTTTTATTAGAAATTAATCTTTGGTGTCCTGTTTCTAAATGCTGGAATTTAGAATTTCTTTGTGCCATGAATTCATAAATAATGACACAGAGACTTATTATTAATTATAAAAGCTCTGCCTTAGCTTAGGCTCGTCCCACTAGTTCTTATAACTTAAATAAAACCCATTTATTTTAATCTACTTTCTATCATATGGCTCAGTTTCCTCTAATCTCTACCCCAGAGTCCCCTAGGTATCCCTTGAGAACCTAGATTTTTTTTTTCTGCTTCCTCTGTCTCCACCTTGAAGTCTACCTACATCTCCTGCTTAGCTATTGACTTTTCAGCTTTTAACTTGTTAGGAGGTTTGTTTTGTTTTGTTTTGATTTGCTCTTTTCTATGAGACAGGGATTTCCTGTATAGCTTATTTGCCCTAGAACTTACTCCATGGATACGACTGACCTCAAACTCAGAGACCCCTGCCTCCCTAGTGCTAGGGAAGCAAGTACCTTTATCTACTGAGCCAGCTTGTTATGGAACACATTTTGAACCACAAAAGATATATGACAATGAAGGTAATCACTTTTTTTTGTCCTGAATGTCCTCAGTAAATAGTTTTAATTTTCTAAATGCATCTTTGCCATTTTCTACATCAGCAATACTCACTTCAAACACCTGATCCTTGAGGCCATTAGATGTAATTTTGGTTCCCTGCATCCTTATGACTAATATTTTTTTTAAGATTTCTCAGACAGCTTCACCAATTTGGGACTAAGTATTTAAATACATGTGCCTATAGGGACCATTGTTATTTAAGCCATTACAACTGGGCATAGTGGTAAATGAAATTAATCCCAGAGATAGGCAGATCTCTTGAGATCCAACCTAGCCAAAAGCAAATAATAAGATGATGTCTAAAATAAATAAATGATAAAAAAACAAGCAAAATGTAAAAATAAAACAGAAGCAAAACATGGCCATTATATAAAGTTATATTAAACTACATCCACATCCAATAAAAATAAACAGACAAGATGCTCTTATCAGATAAAAATTTCAAACAAGCACAGCCAATAGAAACCCTGTATAAATTAACCAAAGCTAAAATAAAAATTAACTCATGGGGCAAGGAGCTTACAGCAGTAAGGCACTTTCCAGAAAGCCTAATGACCTCAGTTCAATCCCAGAGACCAAGTTGACAGGAGAGAACAGACTCATGTGTATTGTCCTCTGATCCCACTTCCGCATGCTGTGACATTGCCCCTGACACAAATAAATGTAATTAAAATTATTATTAATTTGGCATGGAGTGATATCTCTGTGGGCAAGGCACTTGCTGCCAAGCCTGATCACCCTCATTAGTTTGATCCACCAAATCAACATGGTGAAAGAGAACTAACTTCCACAGCTGACTTCTGACTTCCATATGGGCCATAGTACACGGATACACACTCATGGATGAATGGACAGATGATAGATGGACAAACAGATTGGGGGGAAGAAGATGGAGAGAGAGCTTATTGGTTAAAAACACTTGATGGGATTGAAAAAACCCCTGGTTTGGTTCTCAACACCCACATAGTGATTCATGACCATCCTTAACTTCATTTCTAAGGAATTTGACATTTTCATGTGACCTCTATAGGTACAAGGGACACTGGATGGGACAAACATACATACATGCAAACAAAAGCTCACAGGTGCATCTAAAATTATAAATATTTAAAAATAAAAGTAGTCTAGAAATATTTTAGAAAATATCATAGAAGAGATGAAAGTAGAGGTTTGTAGTCAGAAGTTTCTGGCCTGGACAAGCTCTGAGGTCTAGAACAGCTACTCCAATTAATAACACAAAAACTTATACTAATTACAAACACAAGTTTACTAACAGCTAGATCTTATAATTGAACTCAGCACATTGCTATTAATCTATGTATTGCCACATGACTCTATTGCTTGACCTGTTACTATTACATCTTGCTTTCTGGCTACTTCCTGTGGCATGTTCTTTGACTCCTCCCTTTTTCTCCTTTCTCTCTGCTTGGATTTTGAATCTTCCTCCATGATGTCTTGCCATAGGCCAAATAAGTACCAGTGGTAATAAAGCATACCTATGCATACAAAAAGACATCCCACAACACAAGGTATAAATTAAAAAGTAAAATGGTTTCAATGGTATCAAGATATAACAATTTTAAAAACAAAAAGTTTCATGGCTTCAATAATGACAAAAAGTAATATGGTTTTGGTTTCAACAATAACAAAAAGTAATATGGTTTAAATCATAAGAAAAGTAACATGTATTTTGTTTCAATAATAATGAAAAGTAACGTGGTTTCAATGGATAAATTGTTGGAAAGTGTTCATACTTTTGCTCCTAATAATAAATGTTATAAAAGGTGGTCTAATATATAATAATTCATTTTGAATTACTGATTAATGAAAATTTCTCTTTCTTTATTTTCTTATTTTGTATTATGAATAAAGAAGTCATATTTTCTATCCATGTATATCCTTATTCAAGGTTCCTTCCCCCTTCTACCACATCAGGTCATTCTCTATTCTCCACATTTCCTGTTCTTTAAGTGAAAATCTTCAACATTCCAATTATAATATATGTGTGTGTGTGTGTGTGAGTGTGTGTGTGTGTGTATGTTTGTGTGTCTGTATGTGTCTGTATGTGAGCTGTAATACTGAAAGAACAGGAAAAGTCTTTTAAAAAGAAGTGAAAATATTGTAAGAATCATGAATTATTACATTTTACATCTTTCATGAGATGCCTTCTTTGTAAAAACCAAGCTTCATGCTCATGAAATATTAAAAATATGCTTATTCAAGGAAGTCCTATATGATGGAAACATCAGATGATATCCCAGTGAGAAAATCTCATGGACTCCCTCTCTCTCTCTCTTTCTCTCTCTGTCCCTCTCTCTCTCCATATATACACATATGGATGTGAGAACCTAAAGAAAATGAAGAACTGTTGAGAGAAAAAATGTCAATCTCCAGAAGCAAAAATTATAACAGATTATTCAATCCAATATGGCCATTCTTATGTGAGTTCACACACATGTAAGCTCACAAAGACATATACAACATAACTAAATGGATTAAGAAAGTTGTATTTACATATAGACATATTTATACACACAAATATATATATATATATTATATATATGAAAGGAACAGAGAGAGAGAGAGGTCATGAAGTTAATGAGAGAGGAAATGTCATGGAAGAACTTGGATGGGTAGAATGTAAGCTGGTAATGATGTAACAGAGCACTTATATAAAAATCTGAAAAAAAATGTATAAAATAAAAAGCTTATAAGCTAAATTTGAGGTTTTGATTGTTAGTGCTATTTATTCTGATAAAAGAAAATCCAGAAGCAATTCTCACAAAAAAAGGGAAAAATAAAATTCAACAAAAAAAGAGGAAGGTTTGGTGAAAGAACTTGAGTAAGCCAATAAATGAGCATAAATTCAAAGTACAAGTAACAGAAGTTGAAAATAGGTAATTTTAAAATTCACAGAATACTGACGTGCTTCTAAAAACATTTTATCTGAATGTTTACAAATTCCAGAAGAAAGAAATACTTTCTTTTTCTTCAGAGAATTAGAGTCTTTGAGTTTTCCTATGACTGAACCTACCCAAACAGCTGATTATAACATAAATAATTTCTGAGACATATGTCTCATTTTTGTGACATAAATATAACTATTCACATATAAATATGCATATCTATTAGGTCTATATTATTTGTTGCAGCAGGTCTATCAGAGATGGAATAATTATAGGATGGGTGACTTTAGAGAAGGATCTAAGAATATTATTAAATGAAGTGGATTGAGAAGTTAGAATTTACTTGGTTTTGAAACTGAAACAAAATTTTGTGTGTCTATAAAATTATGCTGTTGCTTCTCCATCAAAGATTTACATCAACTATTGTTCTTATCTTTCTGTTGCCAATAACTAAACATTATGTCAATTACATATTTAGTGAGTTCATTGTGATGGAGTTTTAAAATGTCATAATGAGAGCTGAGGAAGGAAACCCCTTTGTTATAAGACTGCTCCATAAGTCCTAGAAGGTATGAACCTTCACTGTACTCATTTTTATTATTTTAAGTTTGTCTCTCATGAATCTCTCACAGAGTGTCCCATGCTGTCTTCTTTCATCTATGATTAATGTTGAAAAGTCCTGTATGTTTTAATAATAATACAAACATAAAAAATACAAAAGAGGGTTGAGGAATATTTTATTTAGTAAATAAATTTTGCTCAGATACTGAGAATTTATGTGTATCCTCAGAATATATGATTTAAAAAAAATGCTGGGGTAGGTGGCAGCATCTTGTAAACCAGCAAAGGTGGGATTAAGAGATAGGAAGAATGTTGGGTTTTCTTGGTTTGGTAACTTCATCATACCAGTGAATTCCAAGCCTTTAAAAGACCATGCTACAAAGAAGGTTAATGCTGACTCTGAGCATAGCATTCAAAGTTCTGGTTACGACATACATATGCACACACTTAGAACATACACTTATAAGCACAAATATATGTATGAAAACATATAAAAATGTAGAGAGTTCTATATGGTGATCCTACAGATGTGTCAAATATAATAACAGCAAACAGGGAAAATACAAATTTACTATATTACTTTTATATATCGGAATTATGGAATTCTATATATATTTATATATCTTTAAATAAAGAGTCAAAGAATACTACATACTATTATGAGAGTAATAATCTCCTATTTGAAGTTTCAGACATTCATTAATGATTATTCATAATATGAAAGCTGAAAGGCAGAAACTGTTAAAAAATTTTTAAAAGGTTTTATATTTATTTTGTCACCAGCATCTTCCAAACCTTTCCATTTCTTACAACAGGCTAGTAGAACGTATCTAAAATTGAGAAAACAAAGAAAATATCTCTGGATTTTAACATTTTTAGTTTCAATTTCAACGTGATATTTTCCTCTCACCACATATATTACTGACATAAACCCTTTAAATCACAGCCATTAGAATTCTGCTGCTTGTTTCCCTGTGCGATAAGAAAAACACCTATTTTAATTCATATTATATTTAGTAACAGGGAGCCATGAATCTTTTAATTTACTAACTAAATTTATAGATTTTATGGCAAATTAAAAATACTTCAAGTGATCATTTACAATTTTTTTTCTGTATAGAATGGTAAAATTAAACATAACTTAAAACATTTGATGTATAGTCTATACTGAATATCAGTTTATCAATACAAATATTATTCTAATTTCAAAGTTATGCTTATTTTAGTCAATACCATGTGGGGAATAAATGTTTTTGTACTTATGCTAAATCTCAAAGCAATGTGTTCTACACCTGGAAGGTCCAGGTCAATTGGAAAGATAAGGTAGATAACACATACTGGCAAAGATACAGAGACAGTAATTACCGGCATCATATTTTATATCCCATCATGTCTAAGGCACGGAAGGTCTGTAGGTTGGTTAAAACACAATGATTCCATGGAAAGCCAGCTGGAAGATTCAATGAGCAAAGACAGGTCTGTGCTTAAACCTTCTTTTATGTGACCCAGAGGTGGCACCTTTTGTCTTCATTCGACTTCTCAACTATAGACCAGATGGAAAGAGCCTTGAACTTTTGTACTCAACTACTGAGAAACTGCAGGCCCTTGGCATTAATTATTCACAAGAATTTGGGTTAACTTCTCTAGACAGAGTAAAACACCCAGTATGTTGAGACAGAGTGTTGTTTAGTCACTTTTTGTGAACAACAACAAAGACACTTTAAAACACTGAAATTTACCTATCTGTAGTGGTGAAGAAATGCATAATTGCAAGCAGTTTAACTATTCCTTTTATAGAACTGAATGTGACTACATTTATTCTTACAAATTCACAACTTTTCTTCCAGTGTGTGTTCCCAGTATATTGATTTCCTAACATTTTTGCTTAGAATTATACATACCTGTTTTGACCAACATGCCTTGTTTGGAACTCTTCTTCATGCCCATCTTATAAAATTCAATTTCTGTAATGAAATCTAGGTTTATATATTTGTAATATTTTTTCCTCAAAATATTTTCTGCATGTCTCTTATTTCTAAAAACAGTTAGTTTTTTTATTATTGCAAATAAACTGCTCATTATCTTTAAAAATAAAAATTTGCTTTAGCGTTATTTTCATTCTAATGCTGTGGTCTGTGGTGGCATACTGTACCTTTATGTCTTTGGTGAGAACTAAAAGAATTTCATAGCTGCTGATTCTCAAAAAACAAAATGACATCGCTAGAAGGAAATATACTATAAAGACATATGCATACACATGCATATGTTGACATTCTATTCGCACAAAAAAATATATGACTTTGCTTAAATATTATTCTTAGCAATTTCATGTTTGAAACTCACTAAATGTCATCTGCATCTATATGTTAATTTTTAGGTAATTTGTCATATCTTTCATTCCTATATTAGGTTTGGCCAACTGCTCAGATTTCTTTTTATTGCTTTTAAATGTCTGTTTGGCATGTGTCCATACTCAAAGACTGAATTTGGTTAAAATATTTGTCTACAGTTATATATTCTTGTTTAAATTTTCTAAGACAAAAAAAAAATGTCTTTGTTGTCCAGAAGTAAAACAACTTATTTTTTTTGTCTAGCAACTTATTGCATTTAACTCACATTGACTTTTTCTTTTTAAATTCTTATCTTAATTGGTACTTTATTTTGTTTGTTTTTTTCCCCCAGGGGTAGAAATAAATTACTTGTGACCTTAACATAAATTAGAATATATACAGTTAATTTTGCCATCTTTCCCATCCTAACTGATAAAATTAGTGAAAGTTACTAGTATCCTAAAAAAAAATTATGTAATATTATTGTCTGAAGTTTTATTTAGAAATATTAAATTTCCAGCATATATATGGATAATTATTATGTATGTTTATTTACTTACTTAATTTCATAGCATTTTCAAAAGTAATAAGCTAAAATTTTTATTTCTATAGTATAAAGCATCACAGTCCTAGTCATTCATCCTCAATGCCTAACAATGTTCTCAAAATATAATATTGAATTGAGAATATACTTTAATGTGAGATAATAAAAAGGTCTGACATACATTAAACAGCTTGGTAGGACTGTAACAAGTATTTTTAACTTACGCATTCAAAGACTTCTGATTTCCCACCTGCAGTCCTATCCCTGAAGAAAACTAGACAAAAGGCAAGACCGTATTGTTGCTGCCTGAATTGGCTGTACAGAGTTCACTCATCTTGTATTGAGGGAGTTTCACAAATCAACCATGATTCGGGTATGTTAGTCTTATAATTTGTACTCTCTAACTCTATTCACCAGAGCCAACCACCCAGTGTTCATACTCACATCTCATCTAAAAGGCGAGAAATTTGCATGTGGTAAATGGCAACACTTTCTAGAAAGCAGTTAATCCTGAAGGTGGAAAAAAAGCCCCTTGGCAATTATTGTTCAAAGTACAAGAGAAAGGGGCTAATATGGCTGTAATTTTGAATTTCAAAAGATTTTTTTTCAGAGCTTAATATAGATTAATGTCCAAATGCTGTTAAGTGTTTCTATACAACTGTTAAAAAACAAGAAGTTGTTATTATACAAACTAATGGAAGTTTTCTGCTGAAATCACAGGTCAGGTAATACTTTAAGGTAAAAAAGAGGCAATCAGCGGCTTAAAACTATTGCTTTGTTATGCTGCAGAAAAGAGAACTTGTCTACTTGTTCACCAGGTCAAAGTGTGGCTGACAGTTTGACAGTAGTGCCCTCTGCTTCTAGTTACCTGAGAAAAAGTGGTCACTGTGAATGTCTTTCGTCTTTGCCTGGAAGGTAAAGGTCTGTCTAGAAAGCTGAAGAAGCCATTCTTGTTTTAATAGTAGCACTGGAAAGAAACAATGTATCAGTAGACTTGCTATTACCCGTGAATAAGACCAATGGCATCAAACAGCCTGCATTAAGGCAGCTGTGGCAATTGTTAGCTCATTGCTTTGTAAAACTAAAGTGATAAAAGATGGCAGCAGGAATACTTTGCAATTGGAAGGAGAAATGAGCTCTCTTCTAACAGTAAGTAACAATAAGTGGAATCTTGACCTGAAAATGGAATCTGGTTAATTTTTAGTTTCCTAGTTTTCAGGTTTCAAATCACTTTCAGTTGTTTTATTCCAACTTCCATTTCATCCTGTTTTATTCTTTCAGTCTACTTTATTCTTTACTTCATTTCTTCTCAACTCATTCTCCTTTCCAATTGCCTAAGTATTTCTCAAAGTTCTGAAATTTGGTATGAAAGATTTGATACTTGTAAGTATGTTTTCAGGGCTGACTCTGGCACCACACAAGCAATTGGTGCTCTCTTTTCTGGGGAAGTCCATCTAGCTTTTCTTGGATGTCTGTGAGGAGTTCAAGCCTCATGGGCTTTTTCCCTACCTAGTTTGGCATGGTTTTCACTGATGTCATCCTTGTTAATATTTGGAAGGTCATGACTGTGAGACTTTTGGGGTATTGCTTTTGATCTTCTAATATTCTCTGAATTTTAATAGAGTATTTTGTAATTTATCTATTGAAACTTGACTTTACAGGTCTGCAAAAATGATTGGTTCTAGTACTTTGTAATGGTCATCATGTTTAGCATAGAAAAGGGATCTTAATGACAATAAGACTTCAATTATCTGTGGGTATAGGGATGAACATTTAGGTTGCTGTAGGGATTATATAATATGTTTGTATCACATGTGTGAATATGAACTATTTTTGAAGTAAGTGGCCATAATTTGGAAAAGGGGTTAGAGGGCTTAATGGAAGGGTTTGAAGGAAATCAGAAAGGGAAAATATAATGATTATATTATAATCTCAAAATAAAACTTTAAACAAGTATTTGTCCTAGGTTTAATGACTATCAACCCCTAATCAATTATGTCCAATACGCTGGATAAGCATATACACAAAATAATTATGTGATTTATTTTTAAACCATATTACTACAAACACTAATCAATTTCACTAATTTTTAAATGTAGATATTTTTTTTAAAAAAAAAATCTGAAAAACATTATTTAAGGGTATACAATCCCAGAAGTTATCTGGGATAACTATATAGATAACACAAAAGTAATCATTGCCATTGTTCTATAGCTTTTGTTTCACATTGCTTTGTCTGGAAATTGTTGTCTTGTCTTTTGTTTGTATGTTAATGCTTTCAGTTATTTTCTTTTGTGGGTTTTGTGTGTGTGTGTGTGTGTGTGTTTGTGTTGTATTTTGCTTTCTGATTTTTTTAATCTAGGTTTTTGTTTGTTTCTTTGCCTATTTGTTTGATTTCTAAAGAAAAAGAGAAAGAAAGGGATGTAAGTTTGGTTGGTAGCAGGGTAAGGAGGATATGTGAGGAGTTGGTAGAGGAAAAACATAGTATATAAAAATGAATATTTTCAAAATAAAATTATACCTGTGCATTGTTGAAATACAAACACTAAAAAGAAAATGATAGTATGAAGAAAAATAAAAAATAGCAAGTTAAACATACCTTTCATGTTATTAATGTATTGATATATTATTTATTATGATATATATTTTGTCCTTTTCTTTTTAACTCACTTACAACACTTTAATTGAAAAGTTAATTCATTATTAATACTTCTTGTATCTTTTCTTCTGTCAGTCCCTCCCAAAACTTTTCCTTAACCCCCTCATAGTCACGTATTCTCATGTTGATATTCTCTTTATATTATAATTATTACATACACACATATAATAAGTATATACAGCATGTATATATATGCATGAATATATACAAATAACACCCTAAGAGTGAATTGTTTTTGTTGGTATAACTATAATTTGAAGCCTAACAACTATTCATTGGAAAGCTAATAAAAAGACTCATTCTTGGTATGGGCCAATATTATTTCTCTCCACAGTAATTAAATTGCCATTCTTTGTCTAGGGGCTCTTGAAATTGTGTTATTTTTAAAAACTCACTTATACTACTTTTTCCTTTTTAAATTTTATTTTATTATTATGAACAAAGAATTCACACTTTCTATCCTTGTATATCTTTACTCAAGGTCCCTTCTACCTCCCATCACATCAGGTCATTCTCTCTTCTCCAAAACTCCCCATCCCCTCCCTGGGAAGGCAGCAGACAGTCCCATTTCCACTGTCCCAATATTGCTTAGCTTAGTCTCTACTCCTGGAAGATCCAGTTTTCTCCCACCAACTTCAAGACTGAGGCAGGTGTTTCTCTATGGGGAGTGGGATCCAGGGAGTCAGTCCAAGGTGTTTCTGATTCCAAGCTGTTCAGTGGTTGTGGTTTGCAGCTTGGGCATGCTTTGCTTTTTTCTTGGTTGTTTGTTTATAGTCCACTAATGAGTGAGTACATCCCCTGCTTATCTTGCTAAGTTTGTGATACCTCCCTCAGGAGGATATTCTCCAAATACATCCATTTGCCTGCAAATTTTAGGATATCATTTTTTTTCTTACTGCTGAGTAGTATTCCATTGTCTAGATGTACCACAGATTGTTAATCCATTCTTCAGTTGAGGGACATCTAGGTTGTTTCCAGGTTCTTGCTATTACAAATAATGCTGCTATGAACATAGTTGAGCTATTGCCTTTGGAGTGTGATTGTGCATCTTTAGGTTATACACCCAGAAGTGGTATTGCTGGGTCCATGAGGAGATTCATTCTCAGTTTTCTGAGAAACCACCATACTGCATTCCAAAGTGGCTGAACAAACTTACACTCCCACCAACAATGGAGGAGTGTTTCCATTGTTCTGCATCTTCTCCAGCATAGGCTGTCTTCTGTGTCTTTTATCTTAGCCAATCTAACAGGTGTCAGGTGGTATCTCAAAGTTGTTTTGATTTGCATTTCTCTGATGGCTAAAGATGATGAGCACTTTTTCAGGTGCCTTTGAGCCATTCATAATTCTTCTGAGAATTCCGTTTTTAGATGTGAACTCCATTTTTTGATTGGGTTATTTAAGGTTTGGGGCTCTAGATTCTTGTGTTCTTTAAATATTTTAGAGATCAGTCCTCTATCACTTGTAGGGTTGGTGAAAATCTTTTCCCATTCTGTAGGCTGTCTTTTTGTCCTATTGATCCTTGGATTTACAGAAGCTTCTCAGCTCAGGAGATCACACTTACTGATTGTTGATTTTAGTGCCTGTGCCACTGGTGTTATATTTAGGAAGTGGTCGCCTGTGCCAATTCGTAGAAGTGTGTTTCCCACTTTCTTTTCTATCAAGTTTAAAGTGGCTGGTTTTATGTTGAGGTCTTTGATCCACTTGAATTTGAGTTTTGTTCAGGGTGACAGGCTCGGATCTATTTGCATTTTTCTACACACTACCATCCAGCTATGCCAACACCATTTGTTAAATATATTCTCTTTTTCCATTGAATAATTTGGGCCTCTTTGTCGAAGACCAGGTGTTCATAGGCTTTTGGGTTAATGTCTAAATCCTCAATTTTTTTTTTTTTTTTTTTTTTTTTTTTTTTTTTTTTTTTTTTTTTTTTTTTT
>PVIH01020070.1:0-27478 GCA_004025045.1 Sigmodon hispidus | reverse complement strand
TTTTTTAAATGAAGGTAGGACACTGTTGCTAAAGATACCAGAGACATTGGAAACAGATTTTATAGAAAAACTATCTGAAACTCAACTTACAATATCCTCTTTTAATACTTACATAATAACAGACAGTGCTATGAAAATTACAAAGAGAGAGGAAAATTCAGAAATTCTACCTAGTTTTAAGGCCTATGAACTACAACAATGGCTGGCTTTACAATGACTGGTGAAATAGTGGTTCTTTCATAGTAGGGGTTAATATACCACTGTCTAAATAAATGTAGGCCGGTTTTATAGGAAAGAATTCATGACTGATACTGTAAGTACAGTCAAACTATCCATGTCTGTACACATTATAAATCTAAGAAAAATATACTCTCTCATTTTTTCTAAACTTATAACTAATGCAATTTTTAGTTGTATTCCAAATACTCATACTCATAAAAAAATGTAGTTCTCTAATGCCACATCAAATAAATTTCTTTCTGCAGCCTATGGAGACTATATATAGATTCAAACCTTTAAAATTAAGAGAATGACTACTAGATTCCCAACCTCAGCTTACACAGCTACAATGCAAACCCCTATACTTAATTGTTAGGAAAATTACAATGAGATAATATATAGATTGTAAGAGCCAGCAGTCCAGGAAGCCTTCTGCTAGACATGGTTCCAGAGACAACACATATAATAAAATATCAGCATATCCATAAAATATCAGCAGTTTGGTTTCCTAAACAAGGCATAATTACATAACAATACTAGTTGGCATGGCAACTTGATAAAAAAATTCCACAAGTTCATACCCCTAGATGAAGAGATCTAGGTGGTGAATGAGATGAAGATTCAGTTTTCTCCTGGACAACCTCCCACACTGGTTATTCTAACACCAAAATGCTCATCTCTGGGTATATGTACAAATGAGTAATATGTAAAGCAATACTAATGCAAAAGAAAGGGTTGGAAATTTATAATGAAGTGTATAGTATTATCAGATGCTATTTACCTTGACCTAGAGTTGTGGCTCTTATGTACTGAGGTCCTGGCCAGGTGAATCTAATACCTGGTACATACTATTTTTCCTTCCTGTTTGTTGCCTATGCTCTTGGAGTAAGGGTTTGACCCATCACCTCCCTGCATGGAACAAAAGAATCCCATTCAAGCTGTGCATTTACCTACTGGAGCATAATTAAACTCCCTGTGGCCAGACCCTTAAAGGAAATGGGACCTTCCTCATCCACACCCCAGCTAAAGACCATCAATGCAGAAGTGAAGCACTGTGTCATTTAGCTATATTCTAGTTTGAGCTCTTATATACAATGACATTTTTTTTGAAAAGTCCACTAATGAGAGAGTACATCCTCTGCTTTTCTTTCTGGGTTTGTGATACCTCGCTCTGGAGGATATTCTCAAAATCCATCCATTTGCCTGCAAATATGATATAATTTTTTTTCTTACTGCTGAGTAGTACTCCATTGTGTAGATGTACCACAGTTTGTTAATCTATTCCTCAGCTGAAGGGCATCTAGGTTGTTCCAGGTTCTTGCTATTACTAATAATGCTGCTTTGAACATTGTTGAGCTAATGCTTTTGTGGTGTGAATGTGCCTCTTTAAGATATACGCCTAAAAGTGGTATGGCTGGATCCTTGGGAGATTGATTCCCAATTTTCTGCGATACTGTCATACTGAAATTTCTTTAAAAAGATACAGCATTGAAGATATATTATAGGGAGAAACTTGATAAACACCGCTTCAAATTTAACAATAGTTGTTTTTAGTTTGCTCTTATATAGGCATATTAAATAGTGAAAATAACTATTCTGTGTCTTTTTACTCTAAAATACATGGAATGTAAAAAATAAAATCTAAGGCACCTCAAGCCAGGTTAGGATCAGCTACAGATAAAGAAAACACAGTGGGTCACAGCTAGTGCCCTCAAATGCACTATGGCCACCACAAATTCCTGCTAAGCAAACCTTCACAGTCAAACACAGAAGTTTTGTGTGTGTGTGTGTGTGTGTGTGTGTGTGTGTTTTGTATGAGTGTGTGTTTTAAATCACTTTATTCACTCATCATCTTTCAATAAAATAAGAATATTTTTGCTTAAAATCTACTAATGAGTGAGTACATTCTCTATTTATCCTTCTGGTTTTTTGAGACCTTGCTCTGGAGGATCTTCTCAATTCCATCTATTTGTCGTGCATGTGATTTTTTAACACACTTAAGCGCACACATATACATGTATGTGTGTATATCCATGTATGTTATTAGTTATAATTGTGGGTTTGATCTTACTTATAGATGTTTGAGTAGACCAAATTATACATACATGCACACACACATATATTGAATATATTTTTATCTATCCAGACACATATAGAAATATGAATCATATATGATATTTTTTTCATTGGTATGACAAGCTCCTTACAGAAGAAATGTATGAGTGGAAAGATTTATTTTGTCTCATAGATTAACAAAGTATGCCGTTCATCATATTTGCACACTAAGGTAGCTCTTGTATGAGGAAGCTGGTCACATTGAATTCTAAATCGGAAGCATAAAGTTAAATGTTTTTAGGAGTCTTCCTTATGATATCTTTTTTTTTTCAGTCCAAGAATATAGCTCATGGATTCTGGAGGCCACATTTAATGTATATAAATCTCTTTTACCTTTCTTTCAATTTTAGGCATTTTTCATTCATTGTCACATACATATATATGTATGTAAAAAAATGTCTATATAACTATGAACTGCTCAGTCTGTATAATGTTAATTTTATATTTGTTTTTAGGGATGACAATTTGCGGTTGCATAGCTTGCTTGTTTTGGGGGAAGATTATTTTCCTCATTCTGAGTATTCTTTAACTACCTATATGTTTTTTTTTTCTATTTCTTTTTGGTTAGTTTGTGGTTTCCTAAAATTTTTTCTATAGACATTAAAGTGTCTATTTATTGATATTCTTCTTGTTCAGTTTGTGTTTATGCAATCATGATGGTGAGTGCTGATGAGGGTAGGTTTCTGGTATTATAATAAGAGACTCAATTTCTTGAAAAACTCATTATCTCTAGTTCTTACAAATGTAAAGCAGACACATTCATCTCTTCTTCAATGATCACTGAGTCTTAGAAGCAGAGAGTGTATTGATGTTGTGCCCCTGAGGACTAGGCTCCACAACTGTGCCTTTTGATTAGTTATGGTTTTTATAGTGGTGTCCTTCTATTGGAAAGAGTAGTTACCTTGATATGGGAAAAAGCTACACTTACCTGTGTATGAAAGGACACACTATTCAGAATATAGTTAAAAATTATCTAAGTTTGGTTCTAAAAAGAATAAATATAAATCCACTATACAACACAGGTATACTATTTATTCACATAAGCCCAATGGACTCAACTTCTTTTCCACAGATGCTTGCTTCACTACATATACTGATGCTTAATTTGTAATAGTTAAAAAATGGAAACAAGCTAAGCATTCTGTAACTAATGAATAGATAATGAAAATATGATGCTTAAATGTTATGAAAATCTGTTTTAGCTATAAATAGTTTAGAAAATTGTAGGTCGATATATGTAACTACTAAAGATTATGTGGAGTCAGGTGACTCAAACCCAGAAGATAATGTATATTCTCTTGTATGTGAGGCTCTTAGCTCCAAATTTCCATGTAGCTGCAGAACCTAGGAAATTAAAAGTGACCAGTGCAAGAGTGAAGTGTTTGGGAAACAATAGAAAGCAGAAAGAAAGGGAAATGGGGAAACTAATGAAGTAAATGGCAAAATGAGACTCATAATTAGGGACAAGAAGGGAGATAAACACAGGATGAATGAAGATAAAAATATGAATGTTTGAAAAAGTCAGAGGAAATAAAACTTAACTACCAATATAAAATTACATGGATGTTAATTTATAAATATACATATATAGAATAAATAAGATTATGCCATGTGGATTGACAGTATTGCTTCTAAGAGCAAAAAGTGATCTCAAAATTAAAAAATAAAATCCCTAAAACCAAGTGTAAGAAGTGAGTTATTGATTATGGTTATCTGTGGAACTCCTCAAATATTAGAGATAAGAGCTATTGACCTTGGTTGTCCTCTAGAGTTGAAAATTAATTCTCTAAGACACCATTAACTTTAGATCCTGAACCACTAAACTGGAACTGAACTGAATGATTTGTGTTTGAAGAAGAGTGAAGAAATGTTAGGTACAATTCTGTCTTGCTATGATGCCTATGGATCACACAATGAACTCATGTCATGATAACAATAAGAGAACATGCAGTAAAGGACCACAGGCCCTGTCACTAACCTACAACCTTTAATTGAAGATTTATTCAATAAATTGAAACACATGCCCTATACTAGCAACTCACCAAATACCCAGAAATGGTGAAGTCGCTGATCACAAAGAGGTACATATATTATTTCACATGTATGGTGGTTTTGTTTACACACACACACACACACACACACACACACACACACACACATACACACACACACACACTCACTCTATAGTTCAAAAACATCAAAAAGCACAGAAAGCCTATCAACTCATGGAAACTAAACATCACTCATCTGAGTCACCTCTGGGTCAAGGAAGAAATTAAGAAAGAAATCAAAGTCTTCCTAGAATTGAGTAAAAATGAACCCATGCCATATCCCCACTCATGGGTTACAATGAAAGCAGACTTATGGGGAAAATTCATAGCACTAGATGCCTACATGAAAAGACTAGAGACATCACATGAAAAAGAACTATCAGCACAGCTGAGGGTCCTAGAGCAATTAAAAGCAAACTCACCTAGAAGGAATAGACAGCAGGAAATAATCAAACTTAGAGCTGAAATCAACACAACTGAAACAAAAAGAACAATACAAAAAAAATCAATGCATCAAAGAGTTGATTCTTTGAGAAAGTAAACGAGATAGATAAACCCTTATACAAACTGACCAAAAAGCAAAGAGAGAGTTTCATAATCACAAAGTCAGAAATGAAAAGGGGGACATAACAACAGACTCCCAGGGAATCCAGAGAATTATAAGGTCATACTTTGAAAACACATACTCCACAAAATTTCAGAACCTAGAAAAAATGGACAGCTTTCTGGACAGGAACTATTTACAAAAATTAAATCAAGATCAGTTTAAAGACCTAAACAGTCTTTTAACATCAAAGGATATTGAAGCTGTCATTGAAAGTCTCCCAAACAGAAAAAGCTCATGCCCATATAGTTTCAGTGCAGAGTTCTATCAGACATTCAAAGAAGAGCTAATACCAATACTCCTCAAACTATTTCAGACAGTAGAAACTGAAGGAATATTGCCAAACACTTTCCATGAGGCCACAATAATCCTGATACATAAGTCACTCAAAGATGCAACAAAGAAAGAGAATAACAGAACAATTTCCATCACAAACATTGATGCAAAATTCTCAACAAAATTCTGGTAAGCTGAATCCAATAATATATAATATTATTCACCATGATCAAGTAGGCTATATCCCAGAAATGCAGGGAAGGTTCAACATACAGAAAACTCTAAATGTCATCCACCATATAAACAAATTGAATGGAAAAAACCCCACATGATCATTCCTTTACATGCTAAAAAAGCCTTTGAAAAAATCCAACATGCCTTTGTGATAAAAGTCCTGGAAAGACCAGGAATACAGGGAAAATATCTAAATATAATAAAAACAATTTTAAAATGTCAACATCAAACTAAATGGACAAAAACTCAAAGCAATCTCGCTAAAAATCAGGAACTAGACAACGATATCCTCTTGCCTCTTATCTAATCAATATAGTTCTCAAAGTTTTACCTAAAACAGTAAGAGAAAGAAAAGAGATTAAGGGGATACAAATATGAAAAGAAGGGGTGAAACTATTATCTATTAGCAGATGATTTGATTGTATACATAAATGAACCACAAAATTATACCAAGGAACTTCTATAGCCAATAAACACGTTCAGCAATGTAGCAGCATACAACATTAACTCAAAGAAATCAGTAGCCCTCTTATATAAAAAAGATAAAAGAGCTGAAAAAGAAATAAGGGAAACATCACATTTTATAATAGCTGCAAATAGCATTAAATACCTTGGTGTAACTATAACCAAAAAAGTATCAGATCTGTTTGACAAAAATTTTAAAACACGGAAGAAAGAAATTGAAGATGATATGGAAAGATCTTTCATGTTCCTGGATAGGAAGGATCAACATAGTGAAAATGGCAATCTTACCCAAACCAATCTACAGATTGAATGCAATTCCCATCAAAATCCCAACACAATTTTTTACAGAACTTGAAAGAATAATACTCAATTTTATTTAGAATAACAGGAAAGCCAGAATTGCCAAAACTAATTTGTTCAACAAAAGAACCTCAGGAGGTGTCACCACCCCGACTTCATAGAGCTACATTAATAAAAATAGATTGGTACTGGCATAAAAAAGACTTGTGGATCAATGAGATCAAACTGAAGACCCAGACATTAACCCACACATCTATGAACACTTTATTTTTGACAAAGAGGAGAAAAATATTCAATAGAAGAAAGATAGTATCTTCAGGAAATTGTGTTGGCATAACTGAATGGTAGTGTGTACAAAAATCAAAATATATCCAAAATTATCACACTGCACAAAACTCAAACCCAAGTGGATCAAAGACTTTACCATAAACTCAGCCCCACTGAACTTGATGGAAAAGAAAGTGGGAAATACCCTCCAATGCATTGGCACTGGTAAACACTTTTAAAATATAACACCAGGAGTGCAGACACTAAGAACAATAATCAATAATTGGGACCTCCTGAAACTTAGAGCCTTCTGTAAAGACAAGGACACTGTCAATAAGGAAAATAACACCCTACAGAATTGGAAAATATTTTTACCAACCCTACAATTGACAAAGGATTGATCTCCAAAATATATAGAAAACTCATAATTGAGAACCCAAAACCCTTAATAACCCAATCAAAAAATGGGGTTCAGAATTAAAAAAGGGAATCCTCTGCAGAATAATTGTAAATGGCTGAAAGTGCTCTTTGTAATTGAAAAAGTGCTCAACATCTTTAGCCATTAGAGAAATGCAAATCAAAACAACCTTGAGATACCACCTTATACCTGTCAGAATGGCCAAGATTAAAAACTCAGATGACCACGTATGCTGGAGAGGATATGGAGCAAGAGGAACATTCCTCCATTGTTCAGGGTAATGTAAGTTTCTCTAGTCACTCTAGAATGCAGTATGGCAATTTCTGAGAAAACCAGGTATTAGTCTCCCCAAGGATCCAGAAATACCACTTTTAGTCATATATCCTAAAGATGCACATTTGTACCCCTAAAGCATTAGCTCAACTATGCTGATAACAGCATGATTTGTAATAGCAAGAATCTGGAAAAAACCGAGGTGACCCTCACCTGAGGAACGTATTGACAAGCTGTGGTACCTCTACATGATGGAGTACTATTCAGCAGTAAGAAAATAATGATATTTTAAAATTTTCAGGCAAGTGAATAGATATGGAGAACATCCTCCTGAGCGAGGTATCACAATCCCAGCAAAAGAAGCAGGAGATGTACTCACTCATTAGTGGACTTTAAACAAAAGCAAAGCTGCAAACCACAACCACTGAACAGCTTGGGATCTGAAGCACTTTGTACCAGCATCTTGGAACCTATTCACTCCATAGGAACACCTGGCCCAGTCTTGGTGTTGGTATGAGTAAAGTGGATTTGCCTGGATGGATGCTGAACTAAGGTACCTTGGGACCTTGGTACCTCTTGCCCTTGCTGGGGAGGAGATAAGGAGGTGGGAGGGGCAGGAAGGGAAGGGAGTTTGAACAAGGGGATACATGGATAAAAAATGAGATTTTATTTATAATAAATAATAAAAGAAACTCAAGAAATCAATGGAAGAAAAGAAATGTCTCTATAACCAAACATAATAGCAACTATGAATAAGGAATCACACAACAACCTATTTCCCAATGCTGTGCATATCATTTAGATGTTTAAAGTGTTAGTGCTGATATTATGTATAGCTAGTATATTCCCCTGAGTTAATAACTCTTCATAAGACTCAGTTTATGCCTCTTCTTGCTGGTAATAACCCGTGTCTTCCTTATACTAATGATTGCATAATGATTAATGATATATTCAGCCATCTTTGTATTCCT
The DNA here is from genome assembly GCA_004025045.1 of Sigmodon hispidus. NCBI lineage: Eukaryota > Metazoa > Chordata > Mammalia > Rodentia > Cricetidae > Sigmodon > Sigmodon hispidus. The sequence continues at coordinate 19,285 of PVIH01020070.1, read as the reverse complement.
TGTGTAAATTCCACTTTATTATGCAATGAAGAAACAATTTGGGCCCTGTATTCCCTGCAAGCCTTCAGATATGAATGGACTTACTGCACAGCTTCCCAGGGAGATATCAGATAATTGGCAGTTGACAACTACAGTTCTTTGTACTTTTTTTCTCATTAATTATTATTATAAATGCATATTACATTGATGTACACATTAAAACATCTAGATATAGTTATTTTTAAACCAAGTTGTTCAGTCTGTTTAACTTGTTTTATGTTTCCGGGGATTGCCTTTTGATATTTGATAACTTGTTAATGTGTTCCTCTCTAGAAAGAAATATTTCTACAGCTTTCAACATTCTGTAGTTGCTTGTAGATTTTTGTATAGGGCTTTGGCTTCCAAAGGTTTCTTTGTCTTCATCAGAATGTCTGTTATTGTTCCTTTTAGGCTCCTATTTAGGTAGATATATGGTAAGACTTTATGACTGTAAATTCTGACATTAATAGGAGACACAGCAGATTTTCTAATCTACCAAGTTTTAAAGTCTTCCTAGTCTCATTTACCAACTGGTCACTGAGGTTTATTTACAAGAATTGTGTTATACAGGAATCAGTTGAGACTGAAATCAACAACTTTCTATTTATTTTTTATTTATTTATGTAGTGATGGTGGTGTGTGTCTTCTTTAGTGGTTGCCATCTGTTACTATAAAAAGTTTCCTTGAGGAAAGCTGAGAATTACAGTTATCAGTAGGTATCAGGACCAATATTTTTAATATGGTGAAGGATTATACTTGTTTGTGAAGGTGGTTGTTGTAAGCTTGCCTTAACATCAGTGAAATCACTAACCCTGGGTAGTTGGCTGGGATTTCTAATATCAGACATGTTTCTCTCTGATTGAGAAGGTATTAAGATCAATTAAACAATTGTTGATTACAGCCCGGGTATAAATGTGCGTCCATAGGTTTATTGTGGTATGTTTGCTTCATGGTTCATAGATGTTACAGCTCATCAGTAGAATTGTGGTTATACTCTTTTTTGGGAAACTTCTGAAAAAGCAAAGGAAACACTCATTATTATTGGTGATATTCCAAGCTGGCCTATCTACTGTGAAAATTAATAAGGGAAATTCTCAAAAAGCTAATTATAAATCTTCCATATTACTCAGACACTTGATATATGGCTAAAAGATTTATCAGACTTCTCACAGATATCTGTTCATTGATGCTATATACATGGGAAAAAATAAAACTTCCCTTAAAATGATGAAAAGTGGATATATATGCAAAAATACACTATAGAATACTCAATAAAATAAAATTATGAAAATTTTAGGTAAATGTATGCAACTTAGAAAAGATCATACTGAATTAGGTGACCCAGGCCCATGAAACAAATATCACATGTTCTCTTTCATATCAGACTTTGAATTCTAAATATTCAGATGTGAATATAAATTCTGAAGTCAGTCCAGAAACCAGGAAAGAAAAATGGACCATTTCTGAAATGAGGTGTTGAGGGAGCTACAGATGAGTGCTGTAGCACGGGAAAAAGTGATGTCATTGAGTAAACGGAAAAAAAATAAAAGAGCTCTAATTTTGGAATAGAAAGTAGTTAAATAAAGAAAAGAGGAGGAAACTAAAATAACAGGAAAGAGATCTAAAAACCTTATAAGAGATTGTGTCATTAACTACTTACCTAAAGTTTCTGATAATACACTCAAGTTGTTCTATTCATAAACAGAATAAAAAAAAATTCCTTTTGAGCTGGCAATATTTTCTCCAAGAGCCTCCTAAGAAAAACGTCATACTCAGGCATTAGAAATTCTTTGAGTTGTTCATAAAGGTTGTTCATGAGTGTTCCAAAACACCACAAGATATCACTATTGATTTTGATATTGTTCCTCCTATGTACGTGGTAGAAGATAAATCCCTATTGCTGAGAAAATCATGTACTTCATACCTAGGAATGATCCCTGGGTTGGAAGTGACATGAGAGTCTCCTCTATGAGAAAATACTATCATCTATGTGAAAGGATCATTATAAAAATCTTTAGTAAGAATTTGAGGGATGTCAACTTATTGATTTATTGAAAAATAAACCTGGGATTTTCCCATCCACATTCATTAATACTTATCATAAATTTTAGATTGCATAACGATATCAGTGCTGAATCTTATATTTTGTTTTACAGGCATTTCCCTTCATTTATATTTTGTTATCTGTTTTCTTATCTACATAAGGCCTTGAATGCAGACAGCACAATGTTCTTACAGGTGGTTAAGAAAGGAATTATTTGAAAGTCCAAATCATTAACAATTTGTGAAAAGATGTTTATATGTTTATAGATATGGTCTAGCCATAAACAAGAGCACAAGGAAATAATGAATGAAAGCATAGATTAAGAAATTGAGTTAAGAAAAATACAGTTTCTAAAAGTATTCATCACTGTGGAATGCAACTAAAGTTCCTTTTTTCTGCAATGACAAGATAAGATAGTTAATTTTTATGCAAACAAATCACCTTAATTGAAGATAGTTTTCAATTTATAACAAGTTGCTGAGTTTAAGCCTGAAGTCCTCTTGAGAAAAAAGCCCTATGATTTATATCTTTGCTGCATGAACTCAAAGCAATTCATGTGGTTGCATATGAATAATGCAGGGTGAGAACTGCACTGGAGGAAACCATTGAAAGAAAATAAATGAAATCCCTTTAAAATGGAATATATAGGAAACAAATTTGAATTTTTCACCAGCCTGGGTGATATTACATGAATAACCATAGATTAAGGAGTATTTCAGTTTTAAACTTGGGACCATGCTGTTTCTTTCATGTGTGTGTGTGTGTGTGTGTGTGTGTGTGTGTGTGTGTGTGTGTGTGTGTGATGGTCCAAAAGAATGTAAAGAAAATAAGAAATGCATTAAGGCCTATAAATATGCATAAGCACTCTATGTCTCATCTAAAAAGAATTGGAGTGGCTTGCAGGATTCTGTGATATACAGAAAGCTGTTGACTCCTCAATAGAAGCAGAGTTTCTGTAAGTTTCAGGAAACGTCAAATGATTAGCAGAAAAACATTCTGTTATAAATGCATTTGATGTTTGCAGACTATGATAGTACTTTGTTATCTTTTGAAGAATTCCCAAACAACTGAGAATTATCTGGGTTTTCACACATCTAAAATAGTGTACAGTGAATTTTCTTTCTTTGAAATTAAAGTAATGCAATTTCAAAAATTTAGAATACTATTGAATATGAGTAAAATAAGAACATAACAGGATAAAATGTCAACAATGTGATCATAAATGATAAATTATAAACATGTAAGATATTGAATACTTATTCCATTGAAATAAAGAAGCATGCCAATGTCATGATTTAACAATGTTTAACACTAAATATTATTTTTTCTTAGTTCACAATTAAATAATGTATATTTACCTTTATGAATACTATATTAGCATTAGAGTTGAAAAGTTATTTTTTCTGCAAAGATTTGCTATTGGTAGTGACTTAAAGTTAATAGCATAAAAACATATAAATGGCTAGGAAAAAGGAGCCAACTCAATGGACAGGCTCTATATTCATGTAAAATGAAACTATTTGGGTACAAATAGCCATGGGGAAAATTATGCCTTTCAAATTGTTGCTACATTTTTCAGGGAGAAACACCTAAAATCATCTTTATTAACATAGGAAGTTAATTGTTGTGGAGAAGCTATTATTTTAGATAGTTTTTAGAAATTTAATTTGATAAGAATAGTTTTTGAGAATTTTGAAGAGAAGAAAAGTTTTTAATGTAACAATAGCATAAAGGGGGTAATACCAGGTTGAGAGAACAGAAGAAAAGAATATCGCTAATGGTCTTTCAATAAAGATGTCTGAAAACCCACTGCTTTTTCCAAATGGAGTTATTCTGTAAAAGAAGAAAAATGGTCATATTTGACATCAGAGGCTAGATAGTCCAGTGCTAAGAATGTGTCACTGTTTTTGGAGTCATTGGTCAATGAGTTCCTATAGTTCATCAAACATTACAAGCTGTTACCAGTGCTATCTGTCACAGTTCTGGATGTGATGCTAAGACCCTATTGCAGAAGACACCATATATGAGCATCACAGAATACGGCAAAAGTCATTGTTAAGAAACTGAAAGCTTTAGCTCTTTTGAATAGCTTTCTTAGTCCTGGAAAGCACTATGCATACTTCTAGAGGAGAAGAGTAAATATCAATCTTACCTTGCTATTCAATCTCTTTAATAATTAATGACTGGCCAGAAAACACATACCTACTACTCTAATACTGACATAAACATTGTGGGAGTAACTATTTTCTAATTATACTTAAAGTTTAAAATCGTACCTGCATCAGGAAAAAGATAAGAACCTAGTAAGAGTTAAGTCATGGACCCTAGGAGCATATTAAATCAATTGATAGTGCCTTATCCTCCAACCTATAGATCACTCTTCACTTAAGGGGATGCTGAACTAAGCCACATTCGGACCTTGGGACCTCCAGACCTTGCTGGGAAGGAAATAAAGTGATGTGGAGAAAAGAGAGTGACTGGAAGGGGTGAGAGGGGCAAGGGAGCTTGAAAAAAGGTATACATAGATAACAAATATGACTTTATTCATAATAACAAAAGAAAAAAGGATTAAACACAATGTGGCCAATTATTCATCAAATTAAACAAAAAAGGGAAGACTTACTTCAATTAAACTAGAAATTGAAAGGCAAACATTATAACAGATGTGAATGAAATTCCATAAAATCATAAGGACATATATTATAAATGTTTCAATAAATTCTGAAAAAAACTGGTGAGTTTTTAGATAGCAAAATTAAGCCTAAATTAAATAAATGATTTTTAACAAGTACACACTTTGTTACCTGCTTGAAATAGTAATAAAATACTCCATACTAAAAATAAAAACAGAAATATTAGAAAAAAAAGAAGTTTCTATTTGCAGAAAATAATGATCAGAGACCTAGTTTTGGGCAATATTCACAATAAAGGACAAGGTAGAATGTACACCTGTAAATGAAACATACATACTGCAACTTTACCATCACCAAGGTAGGATGATCATTGTAGCAATTGCAATATATAGAGTCTAAGAGCCAGACTAAGTTGATGGCAACATAGAAACATTGTCTTCTAGAAAGAGGAGGCTATCTGTATATATGAACTCAATTGTTTGGAACAGCATGAAAAGATCAGCACAAGGTCAACATAGAACAAACCTCAGCAAGACAATAGAATTTGCACACATAATTCCTCCCTTAACCATGAAGCTATAGGTAATTATTTGTTGGAAATGAGAGATAGGCTTTCTTAAAGAATGTGGATGCTCAATGAGTTTGCCATGCTCCAATAGAAGCTACACATCACAGAACATTGGACCAATAAAACTTGAGATAATTGGAGGAAAGGATAGCAAGTTATGTGGTAATGCAATGGGAGGTGTATCTAGAAATAGTTGGAGAGAGGATGATATGCCAGACTGAACAGACCCACCTAGAGACTCTTTGCCCTCTTTGGGGAATGGATGGAGGATGGGGTGGGGGAGTGGGAGGGAGGACTGACAGAGACTGGGAGAAGAGAAGGGAGAAGGAGTAGTGGTAAATATGGAGAAAAACTTTTTAAAGAAAAGAAAAATTTCCCAGCACAGCAAATAGAAGAAAGTCCAATTATATCCAGGAGACTATAAAAATTATTAAAACATAGTTTTTAAAAATAATACATCATAAAAAATCAACAAACTAAAAATATAAAAAAATGTACTTGCATGTCCAGAACATGTACTAACATATTACAAATGAAACAAAAGATAGAGCAAAATAATAAACATTCAATTTAGCCAACTAGATAATGCCTTTCTATTCAAGCCAAATCATGATTCACTTTCTGGTGAATGATGTTATTGATGAAAATTCTGTACTTTAAAATTTTAAATTTGGGTTGTTAGGTAGCTAAGTTACCTGACTTTTTTTGACAATGAGCTTCAATTTTAGGCCTGCCTCCAATTTTGTCAGAGTTGTTCTTATATTTATGCTTCAGTGCCTAATTCTGTGTCATGATTTACTCCATAAAGTTTATACAGCCTGTGCTTTGATTGCTGTAATTCAGACCATCTCCGAAGGTTTTTAAATGATCTGACCAGAGTGTGGATCCCTTAGTCAGACTTACAAAGATATGCAAACATTTGCAATTGATTAGACATATCTGTATAAGAAATATTCTTTTTTCCTTCAGTTTAATCTATGTAATTATTTTATGTTACATTGTAGCAAATAACAATTATACAAATTAACTTTTGTTAATATATCTATTCATGTATTTTTATACATTGATTATTACAACTTATTTTCATTTAAACATCAGTCAGAATAATGTGTCTCCAAGCATACTTGTGTTAGAATTTTTTGATGACACAGTTTTATTTAAGACAATAATTTGGGGTATCATGCTCAGCCCTAAAAGAATCAAGAAAATTGACTGTGAAGTTTGTTTACCTTAAGAAGATATTTACTTAGAAATAGTATGTAAGTTTTGACTAAAACAAAGTCTTTGTTGTAGTCAACAAAGCAATATGAATAGTGGGGCTGCGTTATTAATGGGAATGAGATGCAAAGCACAAATTTTATACTGACTCACCTAATGATGATCAGATCATTTATACATAAGGTGAGTGCCATTAAAGGTATTTTTTTCATTTTGATCATTTGTAGGAAATGCTTGACTGCTTGACCTCCCTATCACACTTCTTTCTGTTCTTCAATCTTTTATCTCTCTTGTCTTTCTTCTTCCTTCTTGCTTCTATTTCCAGTGTTCAAAAAGGTAGACCAAGGCCACTGAAGTGTGAGAAGAACATAAAACTGAAGAAAAAAAAGATAGATACTGTTTTACTTATTGAAGTTTCCACTGAAATTGACAAAGAATTTAATAAGTGAGGGATAACTTAGTCAGGATTTTCACTGGAAATTGATATTTAAATAGAACAATTCTGTAACTGTTTATATGTGTATATGTAAATATGCTATAATATATATCTGCTTATCTACAAATCTATTCTTTTTTAAGAAGTGTTTCTTATTAAAATTCAGAAATGAAAGTACAGACTAAACTGAAAAAAATTACATCACACATTTTAATTTTGATATTAGAATAAATTTATTAATCATGAATTATTTAACTTTATTACTGTCTCATTCCACACTTACAACTTGTTAGCATTTTTTACTGTTTTAGAATGTCTGTTCATAACAAAGCAATACTAGAATCATAAGAAAATGAAGGATTTCCTCAGAGTATAAATGTATGAACTATTGGAAATAGGGAATGCACTAAATTTCATTATTTTCTTATCCATTGCTCTGAGGTTACCAATGTTTGTAAGTTACTATATTTGAATACTGGAATTGACCTTGAGTCCTTTGGAAGAAGAGAAAGTGCCCTTAACTGTTGTTAATCCATCTCTTAGACCTTTCATTAGACATTTTGTTTGTTACTTGTTGTGAAATGGTGTCACTCATTTAAACCCAGGAAATAATATTAACGAACTTTAATCAATTTGCAATTATGTTCAGTTTTATTATTTCACAAATAATAATTCAATAGTGTATAAGACTGTGTAGGCATTTAACACTGTTACAGAGTTAAAATTTTCACAACAAACTCAAAAGAATATATGTTAAATCTATCTTATATCCTATAAACCATGTTGGAAAAATAGACATGTGAATATCAATTTTGTTTATAGGTTTGCATTGTGAAAAATAGATGAAGTAACCAAGAGCCACTTAAAGCATACTGTTCATTATAGTAGCTATTCAATACAATTTTGCAAATATGAATATTTATTTAATTATATAACTTACTGTGTCTTTATTAAAGTTTAATGTTAGAAGTTTAAAAAGGTTATATAATTGTCCTGTTTATTATTTTAAAAATACATTTATAATCATATGAAAAATCAGTTTATGTTATATTGCACTATGAATGTAAATCTCATGGCTGATTTGTTTAATCACTGGTAATTTAGCCCCATATTACCTTTGAAAATTTATTGAAGAATTTTAAAATATTAATAACAAAGTCTACATCTAGAACGAATCTCATAGAACTTAAATTTCCAAAGACTGTTATTAAGATTTTACAATGGGGAAAACGTATTTTTTTAACAACAGTTAAGATTTAATTCAACACTGCCTTTTATCATTGCTCATACCATTGATTAGCACCTATGTGATTTCTCAATAGATTACATTGGACTATGAAATTTAGTAATTGTTAGAGAAAAATTTCTGTTCAAGCACAGTCACCATCCTCAAGGGTGAACTCTTTTTCTATTTAGACAGGGTCTCATGTTGCCCAGGTTAGTTCAAAATGCACTCTGAATTCCAGGATGACCTTGAACTCTGATCATTCTATGCCTGCCTCTAAAGAGCTTGGTTGCTGACATGCACCACTAAAGCTAATAATAATAAAATCTTAAGAAGTGACTTCCTTACAATGAGACAATTGTATATAAGAAGATAAAAAATTGTTGCTTACTTCTGACACATCTGTAAGTTAGTTTAGTGCTATAATTTTTAACTCAGAGGTTTTGTATAAAGTTACAATTTTGAATCACTATGAAAGATTATTAAATAAAATGGTAATTTCCATATTGTTCTAGGTGTGTACTACTATTTGAAAATCAATCATACCAATTGATAAAATGTCAACTGTTAATTTATAATATTTAGGTTTATTTATTAAAATTTCAAGAGTAAAGTAAATAATGATAATTTTGACTGACAGATAAGGAAAGAGAATATGTGGATTTCTATCCAGTATTAATGCAAGGTTATTTTTATTATTAAATATCCTTCAGTTTTTCCATGTCACAAATTATTTGGCTATTGGTAGTAAATACAAGAGTAAATATAGGGAAACAAGTAATCAAATTTATTTATGAAATTAATCTTGCTATTTTATCATGGAAATATATGTCAACAAAAATTGAGCTGTGCAGCAGAGATAGTTGTGTTAGAGTCATAAAGAAAATGAATCTCCTGTGGCCTAAATTTTCATGTTTTCTCACATTTCTCCAGTTCCCATCATGAAATCATAACCCAGATCTGATTTATTAGAAGAGTCTTCTGAGTCTAGAAATATTAGTTTCCTAATTTTAGAACTTTATCCATTGTGGCTGTGAGAAACTATGATGGAACTTACAGCAGTCCATATAAAGATGAAAACTCCTTTGGGTTATTATATGTGTAAAGAATTTAGCAATGAAATTAAGAACAATACTAAGAACAACAATCAATATGTGGGACCTCCCAAAACTGAGAAACTTCTGTAAAGCCAAGGACACAATCAATAAGAGAAAATGACAGGATATAGAATGAGAAAAGTTTTTCATCAGGCATACAAGTGACAGAGGATTGATTTCTAAAATATATAGAGAACTCAAGAAAGTAGAACCCAAAATCTTGAAAAGCCCATGCAAAAAATGGGGTTCAGAACTAAGAAGGGAATTCTCAGCAGAAAAATTAAAAATGGTTGAAAGGCACTTGAAAAAGTACTCAACATCTTTAGCCATAAGAGAAATGTAAATCAAATCAATTTACACCTGTCACATTGGCTAAGATTAAAGACACAGATGACAGACTATGCTGGAGAGGTTGCAGAGCAAGAGGAACACTCATTCATTGTTGGTGGTAGTGAAAACTTGTTCAGCCACTCTCGAATGCATTATGGTAGATTCCCAGAAAACTGGGATTCAGTTTCCCCCAAAATCCAGCAATATCACTACTGGGCATACAGCCTGAAGATACACATTCACATTTCAAAGGCATTAGCTCAACTATGTTCATAGCAGCATTATTTGTTATAGCAAGAACTTGGAAACAACCTAGATGCCCATTAACTAAAAAGGGATTAACAAACTGTGGTACATCTACATAATGGAGTACTACTCAGCAGTAAGTAAAAATTGATATCCTAAAATTTGCAGGCAAATGAATACATTTGGAAAATATCCTCCTGAGCAAGGTATCACAAACCCAGAAAGATAAGCAGGGATGTACTCACGGATTACTGGACTTTAAACAAAAAGTAAAGCATTCCCAAACTGCAAACCACAACCACTAAACAGCTTGGGATCTGAAACACCTTTGACAGGTAACTTGGAGCTCATTCCCTCCGGAGAAACACCTGACCCAGTCTTGATGCTGGGATGAGGAAAGCAGATCTGCCTGGATTGGATGCTGAACTAAGCTACCTTGGGAACTTGAGACCTCCTGACCTTGCTGGGGAGGGGATAAGGAGAAGGAGAGAAGAGAGAGTGACTGGAAGGGGCAGGAGGGTATGGGGAGTTTGAACAAGGGGATTCATGAATAGAAAATGAGAATTCATTCATAATAAAAGTAGAAAAATGTCAAAAAAAGTGCTTGACAACATTCCTTCTGTTTTCACTCTATGAAACAGTTTGAGGAGTACTGCTATTGGTTCTCCTTTGAATGTCTGGTAGAACTCTGCACTAAAGCCATCTGGACCTTGGCTTTACTTACTTGGGAGACTTTTAACAACAGCTTCAATTTCCTTTGGAGTTATAGGTCTGTTTATGTATTTAATCTCATCTTGATTTAATTTTAATAAGTGGTGTCTGTCCAGAAAGCTGTCCATTTCTTGTAGGTTTTCCATTTTTGTGGAATACAGATTTTCAAAGCATGACTTGATAATTCTCTGGATTTCTTCAGTTCCTAGAACCTTCTACTATAAATATTAATTAAGAACCTTGTAACTTGTTGAAGTCTGTGAAGAAACATTTAGTTTTTGTGATGTTGTTGGAACTGTGGCAAAAGACTTGAGCATTTAATTCTGGAAGGGACACAGAGGATTTGATCACCTGCTCTTTCCCTTTGGTAAACATGACAAAGGCCCAACATGCTCCGTCAGTTTGGCAGGTAAAGTTTGATAAGTCACAAAAAAAGACATACACACTTCAGTCCTGGAAAAAGGAAGGTAAGAGGATTGAAAATGAAGACGATGGTATGCAGTTACTTTGTGGTACTTGAGAGCAGAATTTCAATCTTTCATAACTTGAAGACAGGTTTTAAAATGTGATGAAGATGTTCTTTCCATCCACTGCTTCATTAAACAGGCTACGCATTAAAAAAACAAAACAAACAAACAAAACAAACAAACAAACAAACAAAAAACAAAGAGGGAAACCTTGCAACACATTTTTTATCCTGCCATTGTATGTTTTTCTTTCATTGCTTGAATTTTTGTAGAATTTACGAGATCAGATGAAACTGGACTCGTTCAGGGTGGTATGGCAATAGACAGAAGTTCACACTGATTAATCCAGTATTCTCCATTCTATAGTGTCCCCAATATTCAGAATGGGAACACACAAAGATATAGGTTATCACATTGAACTCCTCTGACCCAAGCCCTTATCAGGTTTCTTAAAATCTTGTAATCTTTATTCACCAATGATATTATTACTGAGGTAGGAAATAAATTATATGCCTTATATTCTAACCAATCATTGCCAACTAATCTACATCCCTAACTTCTTTGACATACTGTCCTTTTTTTTCTTATGAATAAAGTCATATTTTTTTTATCCATGTAACCCTTTGTTCAAACTCTCTTTCCCCTACTGCCCCTCCTAGTCACTCTCTATTTTCTCCATCTCTTTATCTCCTCCCCAGCAAGGGCAGGAGTTCCTAAGTTCCCAAGGTGGCTTAGTTCAGCATCCACTCCAAGCAGATTCTCTTTCCTCACCCCAACATCAAGACTGGGTCAAGTGTTTCTCTAGAGTGAATGGGCTCCAAGTTGCTGGTCCAAGGTGTTTCAGATCCCAAGATGTTCAGTAGTGGTGGTTTTCAGCTTGGAAATGCTTAACATTTTGTTTAAATCCACTAATGAGTGAGTACATCTCCTGCTTATCTTTCTGGGTTTGTGATACCTCTCTCAGGAGGATATTCTTCAAATCCATCCATTTGCTTGTAAATTTTAGGATATCAATTTTTACTTAGTGCTGAGTAGTATTCCATTGTGTAGATGTACCACAGTTTGTTAATCCATTTTTCAATTGAGGGCATCTAGGTTGTTTCCAGGATCTTGCTATTGTGAATAATGCTGCTGTGAACATATTTGAGCTAAAGCCTTTGGAGTATGAATGTGCATCTTTAGTGTATATGCCCAGTAGTGATATTGCTGAATTCTTTGGGAAATTGATTCCCAGTTTTCTGAAAAATCGACATACTGCATTCCAGAGTGACTGAACAAGCTTACATTCCCACCAACAATGGAGGAGTCTTCCCCTTGCTCTGCAATGTGTCCAGCATTAGCTGTTATCTGTGCTTTTTTACTTAGTCAATGTGACAAGTGTAAAGTCGTATCTGAAAGTTGTTTTGATTTGCATTTCTCTGATGACTAAAGATGTTGAGTACTTTTTCAAGTGCCTTTCTTGTAATTTGTAATTCTTATGCTGTGAATTACCTTTGTAGTCCTGAGCCTCATTTTTTGATTGAGTTATTCAAGATTTTTGGCTCTAGTTTCTTGAGTTCTCTATATATTTTAGAGATCAGTCCTCCTCTGCCTCTTGTAGTGTTGGTGAAAAACTTTTCTCATTCTGTAGCCTGTCGTTTTGTCTTATTGATTATGTCCTTGGCTTTACAGAAGCTTCTCAGTTTCAGAAGGTCCTACTTATTGAGTATTGTTTTTATTGCCTGTGCTATTGATGTTATGTTCTTTAGAATATATTTAAATTATCTTTAAAACAACTATGCATATTTGTATGGTGTGTTAATGTTGAGGTTTATGGATGAAAGAGAGAAACAGGGTCAAATAAATATATAGATGAATAGACAGTTAAAGAAACAGAGATCTAATTTCTGAAGTTACACATTCAGCAAATTATTATACAAAATATTGTCAATATTATGCAAGAATTTTTGTAATTGACAAGGTAATCTGCACAATAGAATAACAAAAATCTCATACCTCAATCTGAGAGAGCCCTGTAAAAATGGTGATAGATATTTAAAAGAATAAATAATTAGGGGGATTTCTGTGACTTTTTTTTAATTTTTGTGTTAGAAGCAATAGCCATCTAATATTACCAATATAAGTGCTTAAAACTCATTAAACATAAAACAAAAGAAATAGGTATGTTAAAGCATACAGAGGAAAACCCAGAAGACTTCAACTCTATACACACACACACACACACACACACACACACACACACACACACACACACACACATACACACACACCAAGCACACAAACAAACAAAGCAAGCTAAAAAAAATCCTTCAGGCAACTAAGGAATGCTGATTGTCTTAGAAATAGTCAGCTTGGGAACAATACATTTGTAACGGGATTAGGTTGTTACATTGTGAATAATTGTTTCACCTGGTAGTTTAATAAAAACTCTAATTGGGTAAAGGAAGAGAGGAAGTGTGGGCAGAACTACCAGACTGGGAAATTCTGGGAACAGGAAAACTTTGGGAAAAGGAAGAGCAGAGCACAGATGCCAGAGAGAAGACAGAGAGACCAGCAGAGAAGTCAGCAAATGCAGAGGTCAACTATGTTGCTCTGAGAAAAGATACCAAGCTGCATAGGTTAGTTTAAAATAAAAGTGTTAACAAGTTATATTCCTGGACCATAGGCTGATCAGCATAAAATTAATATAAGCTTTTGTGTGATTATTTTGTGCTAAATTGAAATGGGGCTAAGAGTGGTTCTGAGTCTCAGGCCTAGGCCTGAAAGACCAGGCCACAAGTTTAGTACTACACACATTAGTTATACAATAACAAATATGCAAATACATAAATAAATTCATGTCAAAGAATGTATGGAAATATATGTCATGAATGTAAATGGAAGAAAGGAGGATTATGCGAGAGTTTGGAGGAAAGCAAAGAAAGGACAAAATTATGTAATTTTATTATAATCTCTAAAGTAAAAAATAATTTTAAGAGATCATCATTATTTAAAGTTTTAAAAATATTCAACATACTTAGCCTCCAAAACCACAAATTAAAAGTACCCTGACTTTTAGTCTTATTTCAATTTGAAAAAAAAAATGAAAAGAAGAATGAAAAGGCAGCAAATAGTTTGGCAGGGAAAGAAATATAAGGCGGGAGAAGTCATTAATTTATTAATTCCATCTGAGCAACTAGTTAGTCTGAGAATCCGTGAAGAAAGCACTTACCCTGTTTGGCCTGAGAAAATGGCTGGGTGAGAATTGGCTATGGTTTGTTTCTCTATCACTCTGATATTTCAGTTTTTCCCCAATATCTGGTTCTGGGTTCTTATTATAATATTCACTAAAATTCATGCTATACGTTACCCTCAATATACTTGTTATAGAACTACTAGATAATTGTACTATAGTATTGCCTGGCATATTTAGCAAAAGACCATATATACTACTACTCAAATATTTATATAAAAAATTATGTTCATTGTTTCTCTATTAATAATAGCCCAAACATAAAAATATAATAGTATCAATCAACTAATGATTAGATAATGAAGATGAAATACATATACACAAAGGAGAATTGCTTAGTTATTAAAACATGAGATTATGGAATTCACAGATTGATGATGGAAGGTAGAATTAAAGATTATTAGCAAAGTAAAATAGAACCCACCCAAAAAAACTTTCTGAAAGTTTGCTCTCACATACTGATTCCAGCTTTGAATCTTCAAATTTGTCATTAAAATTGAATTAAGCTCAAAATCATAAGGAAGAGGCTACGAAAACACTTAAAGACAGGTAGCACACATGCTGTTGGTCTAAAGGTGCAGCAAAAATAATTGGAGGATGAAGGTTAAAGGATGTAGAAAATCAGATGGTAGAGTAGAAAATGTATATAGGTAGAACCAGCTAGAACTAATGACCTTTGAAAGGACAAATGAAATCATAAACGTTCTCTCTGCCCCCTTTCCCTTCTCTGTAACATCACTGTATCTCTCTCCATATATATGCCATATATATATAGGTTTGTGTGTGTATTATATGTATGCACACACACATATCTGGGTAGAATTTGTAAGTTACTTTCACAAAGTCCAATTGTCTGGAAGGTAATTTGAGACGTGCCTTCTAAAATGAATTGAAATTTTATTTTATTTCTGTATTAAAATTTTATTTTAAATTCAAATCAAATTAGAAAGTGCTCTAATCTTCCATTTTTCTTTACAACTCCAATTATTTCTATCAAAGAAGTGCATGCATCAGAAAATGGTAAAATATTTGAAGACATCTAGGAATCAGTTCAGAAGAGTTATTGATCACTCTATCCCTGGAAATAAAAATATATTACATAGTGGTAATTCAGAAAATTGACTTTGAAGTACAACATAAAGCAATAACAAAATAACAAAATAACAAAAGTCTGTCATTTTAGACTATTCATTGATGAATTTGATAATGCCAAATTTCTTAATCTTCTTGAATTTAATATATAGTTAATTTTTTGATATCTTGAAGAAAATCTTCCATTATATGTAGACTATATAACACTGCTCTAATGTATGTGTGCATATATTATACCTTAAGATGTAATATAATTAATATTAAATGTAACAAAATTTATCTAAATATCTATAGACAAATAGAAACTATACCTTAAGATAAAATGAAATCACTATTAAAATATCTCAATAACTTCTTAGAAAATGCTAAAAATGTAGAATATAATTGAGTTGGTTCTTCTATGTCATGTCAGTAATATATCCTTCAAGCTAAATGCTACTATTCTCATACAGAAAACTATGTTGACTCTAGTTTCTTGGTAAACATAGGACTTAAACTTGGATAATTTTTTTTTAAATGTGGTTGTATGTTCACAGTGAATTTTATTGATTAACTCTACTTTTCCAATTCTAATAGACTATTTGTTCCAACTTTTACACCCTGCTTACTATCTAGTAATCTGGAGAATTAAGTTCACAAAATAATTTGTACTAAGCAAGTATTCTGATATCATGCATACATTTAGATTCCTGGTGATTATTCCAAGACTTCTAGATAAGTTTTTAGCTGTACTTAGAACTATTAACACTAATTCTTTCTTCTAAATATTCCATAGCTTAAAGGCAATAGAATAAAATGCTGTTTTTCTGGCATGAGCAGTAACCCAGTTCTTTGCTATAATAGGTGTGGACTTTATCCTGAGGAGTTGTAAGTCTTTTACGATTCCCTGAAATAGTGACATTCTTTAAAAGAAAGGTATTATAATTAGGGTAGGAGAGACTTTATAACTCATCATTTCCTTCATAGATCTAGGAAAGTGCTAATGACATCTTCCTATTTTTAGAATACACTTAAACAATTCACTTTAATGAATTGTACCATGGTGTAATGAATAGCTTAAAAATAGTAAGAGTTTTATGATGCCTTTTTAAAATTTTATTTTCTATGTAGCATTTATTGATCTTTGAGAAATGAAGGTTAAAAATAGAGAAAGTTGACCCCATAATGCTAGAATTTTGTCAGGTGGAATACTATAAATTTGTGTCTCCATTTTTAAGACATGCTGTGTACAGTACTTTGTTATGCCATCCTGAGAAGACTAAAATTAAACTTATACAAATTGGTAATTAAGACAGTCATGCCTTTAATTATGAATTTTCTGCTTCAGTTCAGAATAATGTCTGTTCAAAGTATTCAATGCATACTCATCATTTAAAACAACTTACAAAATAACTAAACAGAAAATTTAGGGACACATACAAATCATGAAAATGCATACATAAAAGTAGGCATGTACACGAGTGTTTCCTAAAGCTTAGTAAATGTAGAGATAATTGAGAAATGTAAGAATAAAATAAAACTATAGTTGAATTTTCTGAACTGCATCAGAGTTTATATATATTCAGATTCTTTGTATATATGGTTTTAGAATAAAATACAAAAATTTAGCATCAGTGGGATCTTGGGACCACCTGCCGCCTGCCTGGGGGCGGGGGATGGGGAGTTGTGGAGAAGAGAGAATGACCTGATATGTTGGGAGGGGGAAGAAAAAGAATACAAATAACTGTAAACTTGATATATATTACTTTTAATATATTTAAATGTGTCCCAATGTCTTTAAATTCCCTAGAACCTAGAATATAAAAATATATTTTTGTTAAAGGCCTTTTCTGCATTAATAAAATAATCATGTGCTATATGTCATTACAAAAAAAATTAGAATTAGGTCTGATTATTATGAAGAAAGCAACAAATTTCCAAACTCAAATAGCAGCAGCAGGGATAAATGTTATGCTTGGCCAGTTTGTCTCCATAGAGAGTTCCTCCAGCCATAGCCACATTGTGAGATATTGTTACCCCCCACAAAATAATCTGAAGAATCTACTTGTATTTATTATTTACTTCATCTTTATCATGAACCACCTAATGGAAGAGAAATTAGAAGAAAATGGCTTATTTTCTTTCACAATGCAATGCAGCCCATCATTGAAAAAAATGCATTCTCATCCTTGATGAGAATGAGTAAAAAGAGAATATCCAAATGATCATCTGACTTTCTCTTTTTACCTTTACATTAAGTCCTGGAACAGGCCTACAAGATGGTGCCACCTTCAATTGTTGGATCTTCCATCCTTTGTTAAACCAGTGTAATCTTTCTCCTATGACACATCTAAAACTGTGTATCTTATTATAATTTGATAGGGACATTTATAAAAGTTGATGCAAAAAATAAATATTATCAAAAAATAACATGTGAAAAGAAAACCATCAATACATGTAAGTAATATAAAATGGCTCAAGAGGTTATATAGAGGATGTTATATGTATATGCAAATATGTTAATGCATGCAGTAATTAATGAAATAAAGGCCATTAATTAGAAGAAGATAAAAAAGAATGTGAAGGGGATTGTATACTTAAATTTCAATTTCAGAAAAAAAGCAAAAACTGATGAAAATTTCAAAATTGGAAATATATGATTTTGCAAATAATACATTTTAATATAAAATTAATTGACTTGGGATTTCAATTGGAAAGGCATAAATTGCATTGATTTTCAAACTAAAATATTTAATGACTATATTATTGAAAAGGCAGAAATATTTTAAAGGTATCAGAACAATTTATAGATTTTAAAATTATATCTAGAAATTGTCAAATAAGAATATTTATAATTGTGTAAGTAATGTCAATTGTATTTTATATAAATGTAATATTTGTAATATGAAGTTATAAGGAGAGAACATTTTCTATAACTACAAGAAATACACTGGAATGTGCATTGCCTGACGGGTCCAAATCCATTAGTGCTCAGTGGTCCAGCAATACCCAGGGCAACTTAAAGTGCAGGATTATCCCAGCTTCAAATGGCTAATAGAAAAGGCAAGTTTCCTATTTTATGTGTTAGGTTTTATGGTTCGAAAATTTTATTTACTGTCTTAGATAACACATTTTTAAAGTAATCTTTCAATATATATATATAGTAAAATTTGTTTGAATCTAATTTCTCTTCTTTGATTATGAACTAGAGTTTGTACCTTGGTTGTTGTTCAGAGTCTCACACTGCAAACATTGCTCCCAGCTCATGACTTTTACTAAAATAAAGTGTGATAAGGAGGTACTTTCTATAAAATTTTTTTATCCTGGAAAGTACTTCTTGAATACAGTACTTAAAATTGAAATCCTGTCTGTGTAACTCTTTTTTTCACAGGCTTATTGATCAGGTGAATGTGCTCACTTTGGCATTCAATCTGACAGTGATGGACTCTATCATTATAATCTGAAACAACAGAACAAATAAAATTCCACTGAAATGTGGTAATATAGGAGTCTCCTGTTGGGTTGAGAAGCCAATGTATTTTGTCTTACTAGTATAACCCTGACAAAGTTAATTGACATACAGACTGTATCAAATAAATTACATCATGAACATGGTAACAGTGATCAGAAACCACCTTGTAAAAGTCTTGTTCTACACAGCCATTATCTTTTGAACAAATTATTTTCTTAGTTAAGAGATAAATATAAAAAGAAGAAATGAAGGAGAGATAGAAAAGCAAGCCATCAAATACCCAATAGCACAAAAGCAAATCAAAATACACCTAATAAACTTAAATTTGTCTGAATCATTCTAGCATGGCCCTTTGACTTCATTTACAGTTAAAATGCTTCTTTTGTTTTTTTCTTTTCTGCATAAGGAATACGATAAGTAATGATTTGAAAGTATATATTTTTTTATTTTCAATGTATTTATTTACTTTTTATTGTTTTTAAAAAATCAATAGCGGGGGGGGGGGAGAAAAAAAAAT
>PVIH01020069.1:0-33543 GCA_004025045.1 Sigmodon hispidus | reverse complement strand
GATGGAAAAAAAAAAAAATTCAGAGGGAAAGATGAACACAAAGAAAATATAGGTGTAGCAATCTTATTTGTATGTCTACCCTTGATAAGCCATGCTTATCATTCTTATCCTCTATATAGTTATTGTTAACTCTTCCACATTTTAAATTCTTTTTACTGTGTTTTTTTTTAATAAATACAAAATAAAGGAAAAAAAAAAGTTTCACAGTTAATATCTAAGGAGCTGTTATATTGCAGCCAAATTTCTTAGAAGCAAAGCTGACTTAAGTTCTCTTAAAGTGATATATACATTCACAACTTTTGGTGTGCATCATTTGCCTGAAAAAAAAAGTCTTTTTAAAAATTTCAAGTCACCTGTTTTGAAAATAATTAAAGTTGAAAACTCACAGAGAACAATTCTATGGTTCATAAGTACAGATAGTTGAGGATAAAAACACAAATAAGCCCAAATGTTTAAGTTGGTTCTACATCCAAGTTGATGAGTAACTCCTTATATCTATTTCTACCCTAAATCTCCAGATGGGTGTATTCCATAAAGACCTACAGTAGAGCTAATTAATTGTCTCTTATGTACAAAAATTTAGTGCTTTTTTAGTGTCAGGGTCAATGACCAGATTTAAGGGTTAAAGTTAGGATTGGAAACATACATATTTGAGAATTAAGGTTAAAGGACTAGAGGGTTATAGGGTGATAATTAGATTTGGGCTCATGTTTATGGTTTGGATTTGATCATTAGGGAAAGAGTCAGAATCAGAGTGTTACAGGTTAGGATTAGCAGAAATGAAAATTAGTGTTAGAATTCAGGATATGTTAAGAGATTTGGTAAATTATGGTTAGGTTAGAGTTAAAAGGTATGAGTTACAGTAGAGGTTATGAATTAATGTTAGAATTAGACTCAAGTTGAAGTTATTCTTGGTATGTTAGTGTTAGAGGCTTGAGTTTGATTTATGGTTAGGAATCATTTATGTAAAGATTTTTGGGTAAAAACCTGGGTCATGATTTGATTACCCTAAGAATTAGAGTTAGGGTTTAATTTCAGGGTTATTATTAGTTTTATGCTATAAGATAGTTTGAGTTCTAGGGTTAGGAGTGAGTATTAAGTCTTAAGAATAATTGGTATGCAGTATATACAGTATAATATTTTGATTGTTATTGTTATGGTCATGTTTAGGGTTTGGGATTAAGGTCAGGGTTAGCACTAGAGTTAGGGCTGGCATTTGAGGTGAGATTTACAATTAGGATTTAAATTACAGTTAGCTTTAGGTTTACTGTTAGAATGGTTGAGAGGGATATATTTAGGTTTAAAGTTAATGTTAGTTTTGTGCAAGTTAATATTAGAGTTAGCATAAGAGTTTAGGATTATTGTTAGCATTCAGTTAGTACTATGTGTAGATTTGGTTATAATTAGGTTTATTGTTTAGACAACATGGTGATGGTTTAAGCCAATGTAATACAGAGCACGTGAGAAGAGGATCCTGAACTTAAGAAGCATCTTCTCCATCCTTGTCTCAGTTCTTTGTTGGAATCTTAAAGAGACAAATACTTGAGAGCATACCTGGAACTCTTAAAGTATATACAGGGACCAACCATGTACTCCACATTGAGCAAGTAGAACCTACTGGGTCTGTGGTGGCAGGAGATTTGCTAATGTTATCTCTTCAAATTACAGTCTGCTTTTTTCCAGGGTTTTGATACTGACAACTGAAGTTGACAGGGCAGAAAGCTACAGGCTGAAGCCCAGAAATAAAGTCTGAACCAGAAGAATGTACTGGCTGTTGATTTGTCTTTTGATGCCAGGTATCAGCCTGACTGCGAATACCCATATCCTTCAACTCTATTATGATAGAAAGAATACCAAGAGGTGCCATGGTGAGTCATCAAGAGGTGACTCTGTTTCTTGAAGTGGTGAGTAAAAAATGTTGCAAAAGCCACAAAGGCTTAAAGCCTTAAGGTTTTCAGCCCTGAGTCTTTGGGGATTTGCAGCCCAGAGTCCCTGAGTGCTAAATTGGAGTTATTCTGTTATTCAAGATCAGACTGTGGCTGTCCATTGGCTCTCCTCCCCACTCACTCACAGGAATAATAAAAGTAAAGAACTTAATTGTCTTTTTAGTTTTCTGCTCATATTTAAGGTATCAGGATCACTAACAAGAACAATAAAAGTAAAGAACTTAATGGCCTTTTTAATTTCCTCTCATATTTCAGGTATCAGGACTTGTAGCGGGAATCCCGGATTGTACTGGAGAAGCGTTGCTTACAGCCCAGCGCGCGTGGCGGCATAAGGAGAGGTCGTGCTTCCGGGGCAGCGCGCGCGGCAGCGGAAGGAGAGGCGGGACTTCCGGCCCTGGCGCGCGGCGGCTCCGTACGGCTGTGGCTAGGCGTGTTGCTAAAACCTTCTTTTGCTCGTGATTCTAACAAAATAAATCTTATTTAAAACATATCTATTGGTGGTGGGTTTCATCCGCGATAAGGACTCAGCTACTCTTCTCACTAAATGGAATACTTATTTGATATAAAAACTGCATGACAGGGGCTGGAGAGATGGCTCAGTGGTTAAGAGCATCATCTGCTCTTCCAGAGGACCCGGGTTCGATTCCCAGCACTCACATGGCAGCTAACAACTGTCTGTAGTTACAGTTCCAGGCAAACACCAAGGCAAATAAATAAATAAATAAATAAATAAATAAATAAATAATGTTTTAAAAAAACTGCATAACAAAGGCACAGAGTAAGATCAGAACTCAAAATGTGAGAGTTAGGGACACCAGCATTTCATGCTTAGTTACAAGAAAAAGCTCCAGACCTTTTGCATCCTGCAGACTGGTCCTTTCAGGCTCCAAAGACATGCACAGGGCAAATACTGCATGTAGTTTTATTGGATACTTGGCATTTGCCAGACATTTAAAAAACAAATCTATATACAAATTGTTGATATATATCACATAAGTAATTTTATAAACATAAATAAGCTAGAAATTAAAAACCAAGGGTCATTAAGATTTGTCATCTGGTACTGGGATCACTACTATGCCTGAAAATCTTAGTCCAATCCCTAAGACCTAAGTAGAAGAGATACAATTCCAAAAAGCTGTTCTTTGATCTTCACATGTGAGCAAGCCATGGTATTTCTCACCTCCCCTCAAGTAAATAAGTATATTTAGGAGACTGGAGAGATTGCTTGGTACTTGAGCACCTCATGCACCTAAAGAATGAAATTCAGTTATTAGCATCCCCATGAAGTCTCACAACAAATTGTATATTCAGGTCAATGGGATTCAACAACCTTTTTTTTTACATCCAAGCCACCTCCAAAAGCACCTACTTTTATGTGTAGATATCTACCATTCTGCCACCAAAAGGCATGCAAAAACCCCATGCCATCTTGATTTTGCTCCTCCCTGCTGAATTAAATTTTACCCTGTGTTTGTCAGGGTTACTATTGCTGCAATGCATTATGACCAAAAACCAAAGTGTAGAATACAGTCTTTATGTAGCTTATACTTTTATGTCACTGTTCATTATTAAAGTAAGTCAGGAAAAAAACTCTTAACAATGCAGGAGCCTGGAAGCAAAAACTAATGCAGGGGACCAAGGAGAGTGCTGCTTACTGGTTTCTTCCACATGCTTTTCTATATAACCCAGGTTCCCAAACACAAGAATTGAACTACCAAAAATTAACTAGGCAGTTCATTACTAACTAAGGTAATATCTTAGACGCAAAGCTCATAAAAACATTTTCTCAACAAGGTGTTTTTCCTCTGTGATGACTCTAGTTTGCATCAAGTTGATAGAAAACTACCAAGAAATTTCTAGTAAAGCTTGGTGGGCTGATAATATCCTGCCTTTCTTGCCTTCTTGTTCACTAAGTGAAAGGAAAAAAATATTTATTTCTGTAACCCTAAAAGATACTGTCTGATCTGGGATGTCTTTCTGTACACTGTAAATATACTTTATTATTTTTTTCTTAATAAAGGAGTGGTTTTGGACTATGGAAAGGGAGCTTAAAGTTAGGTGGGAAATCCAAGAGATAAAGGAAAAGAATGGAGTCAGAAGATGCTGCAGGCTGCCACCAAGAAGGCAAGATACAATGGAACACAGGTAAAGCCACCAAGTCATTTGGCAATACATGGATTTATAAAAATGTGCTGAGTTAATTTGTCAGAGCTAGTTGGTAATGAGTCTGCACTATAAGCCAAATAGTTGTTCTTGATTGTAATAAGCCTCTGAGTAATTATTTTATAAGTGTTTATAGAACCATAGTGAGGGAGATTTGTTTTTGACCTTATGCCTGAATGTGTAACAAAATTCTGTCTACATATGTCATGGAACTGCCATATTCACTTGGATTTGGTTCTCTTTCATCTGGGATTCAACTGAGGATCTGGGACCACAAGTAGAGTATCTAAAAGGCCAAGTCAGAGTTTGCCTAGGGCTTGCATAAGAAAAATTTTGGTAAATACAGTTGAGGTGTAGAAAAATGACAGAAGTTCAGTTTAACCTTGTTGATTCTGTAGCCTATACAAACACTCACTGCCCTAAGTGTCCAAGCCGGATCACAGATACTATTTGACAACCAATGAAGCCTTTACATAACCTAACACTGCTGTACTATGTTCTTTTGTTCCTGGAAAGTTCATGGCTCTCACTTAAATAAAATTACCAGATCTTTGAAAATCAAAAAATTGTAGAAAGAGATTTTCAAAGCCCAGAAGCCAAGAAGCTAGAACCTATGGCTCTGGTTTTCTGCATAGTCAATACTCATGTGAAGCTTTGTTTGTCCCTTTCATGCTTTTTTCCTCTCCACCCACTTGACCCTTTACTATGAGTATGATCATCATGAGATTTACTCACAGTCAGCCCCCAATAGACTCTCAAGTTCCACTTGGTGCTGATGAACCTGTGCTCTTTATCCTGGCATAGCTGAAGTTTTAACGAACTCAAATATAATACAGCTTCATCCATGCCCTCTCAATGAACCTGCACCATTCAGAGTTGTATTATTTTGCATATTTTCCATGACTGCTCTTATTTCTATTCCTCTTACTAGGCCTAGCCCCTCCTTGAATGTGGAGAATGTCATTAGAAGGACAAGACCCATTTCCTTAGAAGATCCTTCTGCTTCATGGTACTGATATTCCCTATAGCAAATGGATTGTGGAGACCCTCCCTTGTACTACCCTAGTTCAACGGACACTATTTGCTATTGGGGATTATGGGAGGCCCACTCCCAAAAACTGCTCTCCAGGGTAATAAAAGAAAAATCCTCAGCATAGTAAAGGATAGAAAACTTTTTATCAATGTAATTAATAATTTGATTATATCTAACTGACTAGTAAAATAATGTAAAATACACTTTCTGATGATACAATTTGTACTTAAAAGGGGTTGCTGAATCTTTTTATTCCTACATAGCTATAATCTCACACTACTATATTCTGTACATATGGTCACATTTTTGCACACATACAGCCTAACATATATATATGTACATATACATATATATATATGTCTACATGTCTTTCTTTTATATACATTACTTTTATACATCTTGTTATGTAGTTTCTACTTCTTTGCCTTCACAGTTATAATATTTCATAAAGCCAATGCTATTCATCTCATTTACATAGCTTTCTCATCATGTAACATTTTACACTCTTTTTACACATTTCCAGACAGTTCTTAGTGATATTTATTATTTTACATTTCTTTCATCCTCTTTAATGTTTTTTCTTCATCCACTATACAGCACACACACAAACACATACACACACTCATTACCCTCTGCTCGCAACAGTTTCTTCTCATCCCCATCTCAGCAAATCTCCATATATATTTATTTTCATCCTCATTGAAGCTTTTTCTACAGCAGCTCTGTTTTCAGCCTCAAACTTTTCTCCTTGGCTGTTCAGTAATATTCTTCATTGAGCATATAATCATTCACTCTAGTTCATTCACACTGTAATTTTTCTTTGTCTTTACATTGCTACTGCCTCTACCTCTACCACTCTACTGTGTACAATTCCAATTTACCTGTTTTGAGGCAAAACCACTCTCAAATCATACAAAAATAACTTAGATGGTCTTAGCCTATTAAGGTCACAATGACCAGGTAGTAGGTATATCTTTGCCCTAGCACATATCTTTTTTTAGTCTGACAAATCATGACATTGAAATTCAGGGCTTAATAATAATAGTAGCAATTTAAATCTTCAGTTGTCAGTGTACATGCTGAAAGTTCATAATTGCAGGGGAAATGTATAAACATTGTGTCATTAATTTACCAAAAAAGAGTACCTGTTAATTAGTCTTTGTATAATTTTTTGCAGGGGCAATTAGCCTATTTTAAATTTCTTCTGAAGTGTAGAATTAGCTGTGCTTCAGGAAAAATACTATTACATTTTTGTGTCAGTAAAGAGGAATATTCAGTTATTTTTATATATCAGTATTATACAGCATAAAAACCAATCAACTTCCTGATTATTCACAACTCTAAGAGTTCCACAAATTGTAAAATACAAACCAAAGTACTATAGATAAAGGCCCAAATCTGTTTTTCTTAGGCAGGCATAGCAGTGGCACCCAAAGGAGATATAGACAAAAAGCAACTGGTCATTAAATGTCACTGGCCCCACAGCTTTTCCAGGTGGTGCTCCACTCATTATGGAAATACATGTATTGTGGGTCAACTTTTCAAACACTAGTTGTCACTGCTGCATATTCCCAGAGTTCCTTACTCTCTGGTGATTCCTTTAAGGTGCACCCACTTTCCAACTTACAATGTATCAGCCCTATATACTTTCTGTACTCATTGCCTGTTCTCCTTTTTTCCTTGCATGATCTACAGATGTTGTTTTTTACAATCTTATCACAGCAGGAAACTACTCTGTCTCTGTTCCCAAACCCAGTACCCACAAGCAACCTAGGCTCCTAGGCCTCAGTGCCTTTGAGCACCCCTTTACCCCAGCCTTCTTTGCAAACTAGCAGCAGCTGTTACATTTCTAGAACTGACATTTCAGCATCAGATGCCCAATGAGAACAACCTGAGTCTCTCTGGGTCTTTGTTATGCCTTGTTGCTATTCTGTTAAAGCTAGGGATGTCTGCATTTTTGTATTCTGGCTGCAGCTGGACATAGAGGCGGCATCTGACTCTCTTTACCAAGTTGACTCCATATTTCTGGTCCCAAAAGATTCTCCTGTCTCACTTTTCCAAGTGTTGGTATGACAGGTGTGTGTTACCATGCTCGCTAAAAAACAGGTATAATTAAAGCCATAAATCTGAGATTTTGGCTACTTCCAACAGCAGGGATACCAATTTTCAGAGTATCTATTCAACTTTAAAGATGGCTAACAGTTAGAGGTTCTAGGAATATGCTGTATCTACATAGAACATAGTTGTGTCAACAAAACCAGGGAGCAAACAAACATGTCACAGACTACAAACAAAATTGCTATGCTAAGACAACTCAATCATATGGTGCACAGTTGGCACAGTGAAGGACCAAGTTCTATATCTGCCATCTCTGTAAATAAAAAACTATTGGGGAAGTAGGTAAGTGAATATGTAATTGGCTTCATTTTTAGGACTAAACACCTTAACCTGCAAAACCCTATTCAGTCCAGTAAATACTTTCAACATAGAGGACTTGAGTTCAATCTTTAGGAACCCAATGATGGAAGAAGTTAACTCATGCCAAGTTGTCCTTGACCACCATATATTATTTTCTGCTACCCAGAGATATAATTAAGAAAAACAAAAAAAGTAATGGTTGTTGGTGCATACTTATAAATGCAGAATGTGGAAAGTAAAGGCAGAGCAATCTCTGAGTTTCAGGCCAGCCTCATATAATGAGCAAGTTCCAGGAAACCAATAGCGAAGGAAAAGTTTTTTCCTCACTCTTGACAATTCCACTGCCATGACAGGCTTCAGAAAAGACTCAGGAAAATATAGACTCCTGCCATAGCAGGATATGTTCTTGTGCCCCACATTTGCGCTCAGCCTTAGTTACTAAAAACCCCACCAGATGTCTCCATACAGAAGGAAGAGTACATTAAAAGTTACAAGAAACAA
This sequence comes from Sigmodon hispidus, assembly GCA_004025045.1. Lineage (NCBI taxonomy): Eukaryota > Metazoa > Chordata > Mammalia > Rodentia > Cricetidae > Sigmodon > Sigmodon hispidus. The sequence goes on along the minus strand of PVIH01020069.1, from coordinate 25,479 downwards.
GCTCTGAGTATGCTTTCTTGATAAAGATATGATGAGATGCAGTAATCATAGTGAAAGCTTTGAGAGGTAATAACTATTTTATAGGTGCAGGTAACCACTTTAGCCTAGGACAGTCACAAATGACTTGGGGGGGATCAATCTTTAGTTTATTATGCAGCCCACAGAATCGTGTCATTTTTCCTGATTTCATATTAACACTCTCTCCCCTGCTATTCATAGACTCTCATGCTCCATTGCTGCATCAGATGAACTAAGAATTTTCGGTTAATTCATAATTAAAAAGACTCTGCCTTTTAATTGCTTTGGAACTTGTTAGTCTTCAGGGATCTGGATTCTGGGTATAACATTAAAAGTTCCATTGAGATCCTCCAAGCTCACTATGATCATTGTTCTTTTAATGTGCTGAGCTAAGATAATATTCTGTATTGTCTTGCCAAGTTTTGTATAATTTACTATTTCTAGTTTTTCAATTTCTGACTTTTGGAGCTCTATCTGTGAAGTCTACATGGTAATGGACATACTTATATGATCATGGGTTAAGATACTGAGAAACATATAGGACTCCTTCTGGGTCAAGAAGGTACCCCATTATTTCGTCAGTGAACCCTTAGTTAATTTTAAACTGGAAAGCAAAAGATGGGCATATTCATGTATTCCAGTGGAGTTTTAGCCTTACTCTCTTTTCTTTCTTCCCTAAAGTGTCTCCTACAGAGTCAAGATGTTAGAAATTAATCATGATCTTGACCTTTTCTGGCTTGTAAATCTGTATATCACACCCCTGCCATTTCCTCTTAGAAGACTAAAATGGACATCAGGGCCTATTGAAGTAAAGACTAAACAATATATTAATCACTGTATGTGAAATGGCACAAAATATAAATCTAGATTAAGAGAGACAGAGAGAGAGAGAGAGAGGGAGAGAGAGAGAGAGAGAGAGAGAAAGAGAGAGAGATTCTCTTAAGAAAATGAAGACTCTAAAACAATACTACACAACTTCTGGCACACAGTAAAAAAAAGTCCTGTGAGTGAATTTATAGCTCCAATTGACCAACTTTAAAGCATACCTAAGAGGACCAATAAGTGACTTTAGTATACAATTTAAAAATTATGCAAAAATAGAAAAATCAAGCATAAATATACTAAAAATGATACTTGACTTAAGCTCTGCTACACTTTTTGGTTCACCCTGATTCTCTGTCTCTGGAGTCACCCAGGTCATGTAACCTTGTCCTTTGTCCTCTAAAGAGGATACTGGGAAACAGCCCCTCCACCATTCAGAAGTATACATGAATTCCCAAATATTAAAAGCAGGGCATTCTGGGAGCATATGTGGCATGATGGGAGAAATGCTACTCTTAAGAATTTGAGTCACACCTGAAATTCTGATCTGTAACCTCTGACTTTGTAGTAAATCTTCATCAAGGGAAACCTGGAAACTCCCAATCTCTAGGCTTTCAGTTCCACTTCCAGCCTCCAAGGTCATTATGTACCTCATGAATATGCAAATCACTTCTACTAATGAGTATGCTAATCATTTTGATTTCCTATTTTTAATTTTTTTCTTTCTAACAAACTTAATGTCTTTGCTCTCAATCAAAGTGAGGCCCAGGTAGGAGAGGGGCAGGGCAGGATGTGTGTCTTAAGGACACAGGAAGTGATGCCACTGGAACTGTGAGGTGATCAGGTCATATGGTCAGAAACCAGTTGATGAGGCATCAAAGAGAAAAGAAAGCAGATAGCAAAGGATCATGGGAGATGAGACATTTAGCCTAGGACATCTGTTACTCCTAAAACCAGAATTGAGGGAGAAGATAGTAAAGGATTTTGGTATGGGTAGGGCCAAAATGACAATTCATCTTATGAACCATAAGTGGGATGGGAGTAAAGAACCATGAGAAGAATAGTTAGGACTCAAAACGGGTGAGGTGGATAGGAATAGTGTGTGCCAATCAACAGCCTCAGTGACTGGGTGGGTGACTTATGGAATAAGTGGTTATTATGGAATTGTTGCATTAAGTATCTGACCTGGACCTTCCAGCCTGGCCTCAAGGATTAGACCCACTTTCATCCCCACTTAGCTTCAAATAATCATACTCATGCTTTTATTAATTTTGGGCTGATCAGCCTAGGGCCTAGGCATATAGCTTACTAACTCTTTATCCTTAAACCTACCCATGATTCTTATCCTATTTAATCATGTGGCTCAGTACCTTTTCTTAGAGCAGTGTTTCAACTTCTTTTCTCTGCCTCTGCTGGCAACTCATCCAGCCCTTCTTGGCATCTCTGTAACATCTCATCTCATCTCATTGCACTGGTGATACTCTGGCATCTCTGCTGTGCTCTAAGATGTTCCTAAAGTTTCTTATTCTGGTAGCCCTGACCTCACTTCTTTTCTGCCAGCAGGAAATCAGCATTTTTGTTAAACCAGTAGGCTGAACATTTATTTACACTGCAATAACATAATCCAACTATGTGAGATAGTAAGTTACAAAATTATATGATAAGTGGTTGGATTTTATGGAATGAAGTGAGTTATATTATGGAAAGAGTATTTGCGTTATGGAATTGGCAGGTTGTTATGAAATAAATCAGTGCATTATTAATGGGGATGAGGAACATTATGAGATGAGTAAATTCAAGGAGTCTGTTGGAGTTTATTGGTCCCCGACTTTAAGCCTCCATGACCCCACATGATACACATTACTACTGATCCTTGTCTCCTCATCCCCTATTAATCCTAAGATAATTGAGTCTCCCTGAGTCTGTCACTGATCAATCCCACCCTTGATTTTAGTTTTCCTAGTGCATTAGTGCTCAAAGAAATTATGCACAGATGATTGTTAAATCTGTCATCATTGTCCACTTTCCAAGTTTCTTTTTAATAGCAAATACAGAATTCCATGGGCTTGTTGACTCTTCTATACACTGAGGATTTAACTGCTCTTGTACCACCTGCTCTAAGGCCTGCAATTTCTATTTTATCAATGACCATTGATGAATTCATATAGGCTACTCTGTTAGCCATTTTTAAGGTAATGCTGTGAGAGTCTTTGAAATATCAGCAGCTGTTTTGCCTTTCTTCAGTACTGCCTGGAAAGTTTGTGACTGTTTCTCATATAATGCCTTCTATCATTTCTCCAAAAAATTTGTGAGAGTCAATGGTTTATTTCTGTGTTTGGAGAAATGTTAATTTGTGTGTTCCATTGTAGTAAATCTCATTCTTGGACTGGAGAGATGGCTAAGCATCTAAGACCACTAAATGTTTCTCTAGAGGACTTGAGTTCAATTTCTAGCATCTACATGGCAGCTAATTGCAAGATTAGCTGTAATTGCAAGATTTGACACCCTTATACAGTTAAACATGCAGACAAAACACCAATTCACATTTTAAAAACTAGTTAAAATATATTCTTATAAATATATGACAATATTAGCATACTTGGCTCTACTATTTTTCTCTGTCCTTCTGGTTCTATACAGTCAAGCCATTTTGCACTTTATTTTACCTGAGATAATGACCTAAATCCCCCAAACTGGACATTTACCTTCTAAAGGGGCCAACTTAAATGCCATGACCCTGGTGAAATTATTGATACATCCACTTCTTTCCAATAAATCTTCAATAATGACATCATTAATTTGTACTTTTAATTTTAGTCTTTGTTCATTAATAGATGCTTGCCAAAATATTCATTTTATAAATTTTCCTGAATTTTTTCTTTTCTATACATTGTTCATTATTCAATGTAGTATTTTTTTTAAATAAGGTTTTAATTTCTTTAATCATTCTGGGAAGGTGTTTTACTCATGATAGCAGGGCAAGATTGCACTGGATTTCAAATGGGGTCTTTTGAAAGCCTTCTTTGGGTATCTCCTGAAGGTAGAAGGCTACTTTGTTCCTTGTTGCTTACATTCATTGGCCCAATGTCTACATTTTCCACACTTCCTGTACATTCCAGAAGGGAACAGTGTTCTTCTGGGATTATTCCTAACAAAGACACTGCTTCTGGGAGTGCTTTGATTACAATTTCTTTTTATATGACTTTGTCTTCCACAATTGTAACATTTAAAATTTTGTCTTTTTCTTATACCTCTAGTAATAACCTCTCCTACCTTCTTATCACCTTCATAAGACTCTACATTGTCTCACAAATCCAATTTTCCAAGAATGCTGACCTTGCTTTTAACAATCTTATTATTTTTGACATTTTGTATTAGCATTCTCAAGTGCCAGCTATTCAAAAATTATTTTCCTTGATTCTGAATCAGGTACTATCCTATTTACTGTTGTATATAATCTCTGCAAAAAGTCTATAAAATTTCTTTTGAGCTTAATAATTCTTTTGAATTATTTTGTGAAGAATTTGTTTTTCTTTTCTACTTTTTAAATTTTATTCCAAGGATTTAGTGCTACAATGTGGCATAAACGCAGAGTGAGTTCATTGTATAGGGTTTGCTTTTTAATATTAGCATAATACCATTTCCCAAGAAGTTGGTCTTGGGAGACTTCTATGCCTCTGACTCTGCTTCTTTGTTCTATTGTGTTAGCCTCCTTCTTTCACCATATTTTCAACTGTAAAAGTGGCCTTGATTTCAAAACAGAAGTAACCATATCTGACCAGTCCGTAGAGGTGATCCAGTTACATGATGACCATCAATTTAACATTGTTTTACAAATGGTGAATTCATTTCATATGTCACAATTACTTCTTTGACTCTTCTTAATTTTAACACTTATACCAGAGCCCAACTAGCTTCTGTAATATTTTATCATTTTGCAATTTTTAAAGGTTATTGGATATATTAATGTTGACTGTTTGATAATCTGAGGCTGTTTTGGTGCAATCTTAGATGGCATTGCTGAGGTTGGTTCTTTTCATTACTCTGTTTAAGTATGAATATTTTTGTGTTCTCTCATAACAGGTTTTTTTCAAAACTTTTTGGCAAATTAATTGACTTTAATGATAAAACAGAAGTCAAATAAAAATTATTCATAATAAACCCAATGATGCCAATCTACTTCATTTACCATTTCTTATACTGGTTTCAATATCAAATTGTCTAGACATCAAGCATCCATCATTGTTTTAAATATATTCCTCCTTAAAAAAATTGATGTAATCACCAATCTAGTTGTGAATGGTGATTGAAATGACTATGAAGTGAGACAGCTACCTAGTGTGATAGTAGCCCAAGGAGGGGTTCCAAAGGAGACATCAATCTACAACCCACCTGTAGAAAGAGGTCACTGTCTGAAAAAACTTACTCACATAAAAGTGAAATGAAAAATATGTATGGCCAGTCTACCTAAGACTGAAGCCAAACTTAGAACAGAAAGCCTACTAGCCAGTAATTACTCCTCTGGCCAGATGTTGCTCTAGCAAGCTGCTTTTTTAAAAAATATAAGCATACAGTGTTCTATCTTCATGTGTTCCTGCAGGATAGAAGAAGGTATCAGATCTCATTACAAGTGATTACAAGGCACCAAGTGAGTGCTGTGAATTAATCTAAGGAGTTTGAGGAAAACAGCCAGTGCTCCTAACTGCTGAACCATCCCTCTAATCATGATTTCTTTTTGTTTGTTTTGTTTTAAAGTTTCTTTTTTTCTTTACTGTTTTTTTTATTGTGAATAGAATAAAGCCACATTTTCTAACCATGTATTTGCTTATTCAAGGTCCCTTCCCCCTCCCACTTCTTCCAGTCACTCTCTCTTTTCCACATTTCCCCATCTCCTCTTCAGCATGGGCAGGAGGTCCCAAGGTCCAAATATTACTCAGTTCAGCTTCCACTCCTGTCAGATCCAGTTTCACCCCCCTAAACATCAAGACTGAGTCAAGTGTTCCTCTAGAGGGAGTGGGATCCAAGGTGTTTGCTTTGTTTTAAAATTTTATTTATTAATTTGATAACAGTGTTCTTTATGATTGTATGTCTGCAGGCCAGAGGAGGGCACCAAATGTCATAACAGATATTTATGAGCCACCATGTAGATGCTTGGAATTCAACTACAGACCATTGGATGATAGACAGTGCTATTAACAAATAAAGCATCTCTCCAACCATGATTTTCTGTCTTAAATTTAGTGCCATGTTGGGTTTATTGTCAGTGCACATTGGAGAGAAGCCCCCAAATCAGCCCAATGACAAGCTTGGGACATCGCTCAATTAACTAGAACTCAAGATCAAGGGACCCAACATTGATAAAAATGACTGCTGAGAAAGATGCCCAAAAATTTTTGTCAGTGGATATTTTCTTCCATAAGAAGTAAAACTCAAATAATAAGCATAAAGACTCAAATTTATCTACTGAAGGGTGAGCTTTACATTTTAATGTATGTTCAATAGTGTTTTAAACCATTTAGTAAGTTAAACTGAGAGTGATAATGACTGATTTTTTTCTGAACTTGAGTATTCCCAACATATTACCATATATTATTATGATTATTATTATTAATAATAAAAGCTAAGGTCCTGAACTACTCTCCAAAATAGGATGCTACTTTTGTTTACAAAGAGGTATTGGACATTGTCTTTTAGTTTTACTGTCAATGGATTTCTGAGGATATTGTATTATTGTTCACTTAAGTATGTAGTTTCCTTCAGAGACAGAGAGAGAGAGTGGGGGGGGAGTGAGAGAGAGAGAGAGAGAGAGAAAGAGAGAGAGACTGCCTTATCAGGTATCTAAGAATGGAGTGAAGTTTAATACATATATAGACATATAGATATAGATAGATAGACAGAGGACCTACATAAGTATGTAGCTTCATTTACATGTATATATGTATATATAGGCTATTGTATTAGAGACATAAGAATATAGTACACTTTACATACACACATGAGCGTTGGTGTAATGAAATTTTTACAGTATGAAACCCATCATCTTTCCTTCATCTCAAGCTCTGAGAATCACCTGTACCCAAAATGACAATAGTCCATGGCCTTGTGTGATTGGCAGCTGAGGCAGAGGGTGTTTTCAGCATTGAGCCAAGTAAATTAAACTAGATAAAACCAGCTTGATTCTTTAGGTGAAAAGTTGCCCTAGAGCAAAATAATTTTACTGATTGACTCACTATTTTCTTGCTTCTCTTGCCAGGATCTGAATGGAACTGAGTCATGATTTCCTATTTGAAGGGAAGGGTTGTTTCTGTCATTGACATATAAGGAGGATTAATGTCTGGACCATGATTAGCAGTGAAGTTCCAAAACTCTTGAATCTCAGTCAAGAAGAAACAGAAAGCACCTTCTCTCAGTGTGGCAGGCATTACTGAGAAAGACCTAGAGGCATAGCTTTAGAGTCACAGTACCCTGCAAGATGTGTGGCAAGCTACCATTGAAAACCCCCTTAAAGATTGCCTAACTTTACTGTGTTGTAAAAAACAAACATTGATACCGTCAATGTGGGACATGGTTCAATGTTGCAAAAATTGCCTTAAGGTTCAATTTTTTTTATCAGTGAGTATTTATATAAGCTCTTTATGAATATTAATTCTTAATATAATCAATTAACAATCAATAATTTACACAATGTCCCAGATCATTCACTCTTCACCATTATTCTTTATATATTCAATAAATATATTATTTGTTTAAGTAATTCATATAAAATCCCGTTCACTTACTAGACACTGTTAGCAGAAAAGAGAACTTAGATAAATTCAAGTCTATATGTGGTCACTGCAAAGGGAAGGAACTTGCCTATGCTTACTTTTTGTCCTGTGATTAGAGAACAGAGAGAATCTGACCACGGAGATTTCCATAAATTGTCCCTAAATGTTTCTGATTTCTCCAATTCCACTGTTTCACATTTTCTGGGGTCTCAACAGGCACTGGTTATACTGGCCTTTGATCTGATATTAAACACATGCTGAACTTTTATACAAATTTTGCTTACTATTACTTTTTTCTTCATTGTGTGGTTATGTTATTTCTTCCTCTGTGGCCATAAAATTTCCTAATTTACACCTGAAAGTTTTTCCCATTTTTAAAAACTTTTACCGATATAACAACCTTATCATAAAATTAAAACCTCCAAGAATAAATGTACCAAAGAGTATGAGTAAAACACATGAAAAACTCATCTATAGATAAAGACAGAAATAACTCTGCATATCTGAGAGAGGTAGAGAGAGTCTTTAAGTTAAATAAAAATACATTAAAATCTATTTGTATACAAAACAATTTTTTTCTTGCATATTTATGTTCTGTTTTCTTATTAATACTTGTTACATAAACTAACATATTATACCTACATAAAAATTTTTATCTGTAGATGTTATGAATCCATTAATTTATGTAGAAAATATTAATTTATATATGTAAATATATTTAAATATGCAATTATATATTTTAATATAAATATTCATTGCTAAGTAAATAAATACTACTTTTTAACTTATGTTTCCTTTTTACCTTCAGCCATCTTCTTGCCTGCCTCTCTGGCACCATTCTACTTCACAACTTCCAATTTTACAATTATACTTTGTGGCATGTGTTTCTTTTGCTTTTCCTCATGCATTCCCTCTTAATATTCTTAATATTTTATCTTTTGCTTGTTGCAAATATTCTAACTTATCTTTTATTAAAAAGCTAGACTCAGGCTGTAGAGGTAACTCAGGGTTTAGGAGAAATGGTTGTTCTTTCAGAAGATCTGGGTTTAATTCCCAGCACCCACATTGCTGAGCACATATGTCTGTAACTCCCATTTCAGAAGATCTGATACCTTCACATCAATGCACATAAAAACAGAAATTTAAATAAATTATTTTTTTAAATTCTAGACACAGACACTGAGCTACTGCTGAAAGATCATAGAAACATAGGAAGACACAGAGAAATTCTCACTAATACTTAGGCCATAGGGAAAGATCCTGTCTCCCCAGATTGAATATCTCTGAAACCTCAGACAAAAAGCAGGGAACCAAAGGGGAGCAGAATCTGAATGAAAGGGAAGTCCCAGGCTGTGCTCCTGGAGGCTGGGATCAGGTACTATTGTGGGAGACAAAGAAAGGTAGTTCGGGGTTCTGAGAACTACAGATGGAGTATGGCCAGAACCCTTTTAGGACCCTGATACAGGCTACCTATACTCTCTGCTCCTGAACTCTTGGAGGGTCACACTTGGGAAATTACAACTCTCCAAAAATTTCTCTAGGTTCAATCTTGTGTCAGTGGGTGTTTATATAATTCTCTAATATATATTGATTTTTTATTGATTGGCAATTTATTGTACAAATATTAAAAGTGACTCAAATAACCACACAAAGGTGGTTTATACTGATCAGCCTGAGGCTTGGGACTATAATGTGCTAACTTTTTACTTTTAAACTAACTCATCTTTCTTATTTTGGTGCTTTTTCTCAGTAGCATTTCATCTGCATCTGCTGATGTTTCTCTGGTGTATTTGAAGTCTCTCCAAATCTCTGTGGCATCTCTGTTGTCTCTGGAGACTTGTTTCTGATATATTTCTGTTGTCTCTGAAGTCACTCTGGAGTCTCTCTAGTCTGTGATATATCTCTGATGTCTCTGAATTCTCTCTAGAGTATCTCTGTTGCTGCTTGTGTTTTTGATATTTCTCTGGTATCTCTAGCATCTCTCTGTTTTCTCTTGTGTCTCTCTGGATTCTCTTTGATGTCTCTGACATCTCTCTGGTATCTCCCTTGAGTCTCTCTGTTGGCTCTTGTGTTTCTGACATCTCTCTATTGTCTATGGTGTCTTTTTTAGCATCTTTCTGGTGTTTCTGGCATCTCTTTTGTGTCTCTGCTGTCTCTGGAGTCCTTCTGGAGTCTCTCTATTGTCTCTGGAATCTCTTTATCTTCTCCCACCTTGTATTTTTGTCTCTGCACAGCTGTACCATGTTCTGTCTAAAACTTAATAGTGTGAGGTTGGGGGGATTAAAGGTCTATAATCCCAATTGCTGAAATTAATGGCCAGGGCCACCACTGCCTGGATCTGTGTGGCCTTAAACTTATAGACCCAGATGTATCTGAGCCACTCTGAGTGCTCATATTATGTGTGACCTCTGCTTAATCTTGATGACTGACTCTGAAGCTGCCCCTGTCCTAAGATTCTGGGACAAGCTTTATTTGTTGTAAAATATCCAAAATATCAAAGACCTTCTGTTTCTGATCAGCCAGGCCGATTCTTGTTTTCTGCTGCCAATTATCAAGCAAAACATTATACCATAGGCTAGTCCACAGACCCATTTTCAAGAAACATTTTTTTTTTTTTACATTTGTATTTAATCTTCTCAATTAATTCAGGTGTATGTCACAATAACAATGAATAACCAGGGTAAATATGTTCACTCAGTATGTACTATGTGGTTTGTTAAATGTGGACGAAAGAATCATGTAACAGAAGAAAAATCAGGATTAACTGCTTCTACCACATAGAGCAGCTAATGTTTTCAACATACTGGCCAATAATCATTTAAGTGACTTTCAAAGATACAGGAATAAAATAAATTGGGTGAGAGAGCTGTGAGCTCTAATGTGGACACAGTTCAGTTTATTACAATTTATATAGAAATAACCAGCTTTAAGTGATGACACCCTCTGCTGTGTGGGTGAGAGTATTCCAGATTATATAGAAGTAAGCAGGTTCAGGTGATGCTGCCCTCTTCTGTCGACACAAATTGGTTTATTCTAGTTTATATAGAAAAGAAGGTGAGGTGATGGTGCCCTTTGCCATAAACAAAGGGCACTTTGTTCCAGTTTATATGAAAATAAACAGGGTCAAAAGTTAGCGTTCTTGGCTGTGGAACAGAAACAGTGTGGTTTATTCTAATTTTTTTATTTTATTTTTATTTATTGTGAATAAAGTCATATTTTTTATCTGTGTATATCCTTGTTCAAGCTCCCTTCTCTCTCCCACACCTTCCAGTTTCTCTCTCTTCTCCAAATCACTTTATCTCCTCCCCAGCAAAAGCAAGAAATTCTCAAGTTTATTCCAATGGAATGTATAGAAATAAACATGTTCAGGTGATGGTGCCATCTGCTATGGGGGCATGCAGAGTGGTTTCATTTTATATATAAATAAACAGGGCCAGGTGACAGTGCCCTCTGCCATAAAAAAAGGGCAGTTTATTCCAGTTTATATAAAGAAATAGTGTTATGTGACTGCATTCTTTGCTCTGAACAAAAAGAATGTATTTCAGTTAATATAAAAATAAACAGGGCCAGCTTATGGCGACTGCTCCTGTGGAGGAAACATAGGGCTGTTTAATCTTGTTTTTATAGAAATAAGCATGATCAGGTGACAGTGCCTTCTCCTATGGGCATAGGGCAGTTTATTCCATTTATATAGAAATACAAAGGTCAGATTCTAGCACTGTATGATGTGGGGAGGACACAAAGAGTGTTATTCTAATATATATGGAAATAAACAGGGATAGGTGATAGTGCCCTTTGCTGTGGATACAGGGTTGTTTATTCGTGTTTATTTAGAACTAATCAGGGTCAGTTGACAGCATCTTTGGTTGTGGACAAAGGGTGGTTTATTCTAGCTCATACAGAAATAAACTCGATCAGTTGATGGTGCCCTCTGCTGAGGACATGACACAGGATAGTTTATTCCAGTTTATATAAAAATAAATGAAATCAGTTAACAATATCCTCTGGTGCAAATGTGACATAGGATTGTTTATTCCAGTTAATACAAGAAAAACAGGGTCAGTTGACAGTACACTCTGCTCTGTATGAAACAAAGACCTTGTATTCCAGTTTATATAGAAATAACCAAAGTCACATGACAGTTCCCTATGCTGTGGACACAGGTTAGATTACTTTAGTTTATATAGAATTATACAGAATCAGGTGAAGGCACCCTCTGCTGTGGACACAGGGCTGTTTATTCTGGTTTATAAGGAAATAAACATGGTCAGGTGACACTACTCACTGCTGTTGACATAGGGCAGTTTATTTCACTTTATGTAAAGAAACAGTATTAGGTGACTTTGCCTTCTGCTGTGAACAAAAGAAGAGTATTTCTAGCAATATAAAAATAAACAGGGTCAAGTTACAATGATCTCTGCTGTGGACAGAGGGCGTTATTTTCCAGTTCATATAGAAATAAACAGGGTCAAGAGATGGCTCTCTCTGTGTTGAACACAGGACAGTTTATTCTAGTTTATATCAAAATAAACAGGATCAAGTGACATCACCCATGACTGTGTACACAGGGCAGTTTGTTCCAGTTCATATAAAAATAAAAAGCGTCAGGTGACAGTGCCCTCTACTTTGGACACAGGGTAGTGGTTTCTATATTATACAGAAATAAACATGTTCAGGTGATGGTGCCCTCTGCTCTGGACACAGGACAGTTTAATTCCATTCTTATAAAATAAACATGGCTAGATGAGGGTGCACTCTGCAGGAGACATAATGCTGTTGATTCCAGTTTCTATAGAAATAATTATAACATGCCCTGTGTCATTAATTTTAGCTCATGTCATAACCTGACAGTTCTCAGTCTTTGTCCTTATGTCAGACCATGCCCTCTGTCCTCACTCCTAGTCCATGACATCACCTGACTCTCCTCAGGCCAAATCCACTATGTCAGGCCATGTGCTGTGTCCTCACTCCATATAATCACCTGATTGTCTTCAGGCTCCACCCTCTATGTCAGAACACACCCTGTGTCCTCATTCTAGTTCATGACATCTGATTGTCCTCTGGCCCCGCCTTTTATTTCATTCTACACACTGTGTCCTCACTCCATGTAATCACCAGACTGCTATCAAGCCTCACCTCTTATGTCAGAACATGCCCTGTGTCCTTACTCCATGACATCACCTGACTGTCCTCAGGCCATGGCCCCCATGTCAGACCACACCTTATGTCTACACTCCTAGTCCATGATACCACCTGACTGTCCTCAGGACCTGGCTCCTATGTCAGACCACACACTCACTGTACCCTCACTTTTTGTCCATGACCTAACTTTGTGGTGGAAATGTTCGCTGCATGCTGAAAATAAAGGAGCCGTTTTGGCCTATGTGCAGTTCCATAGAAGTAGGTGGAGAGTCAGAGGACAGACAGGTAGAAGGAGGGTGAAGTTAGCCAGCCTCCTTCCAACCTCTGAGGAAGAATAATTTAAGGAATTCAGGTGAGTCACGGGCTGGGACACATGGCTGGTAGAATACTAGAAATGGCTCGAATTAAGATGAAAGAGCTAGCTAGATATGTGATTGAGACATGGACCAAACAGTGTGAAATTAATATAAGCATCTGAGCTATTTCTTCGAGGGGAAAAGACACCATGGACAAGGTCAAAACCTCTGGCCTGAACAGGCCCAGAAATTTTCTACAACATCACTTGACTAATCTCATGCCCTGTGCCCTATATCTGGCTAACCACAGCCTCCGTCACACATCTGATTAGTCATAATCTGTCTGGTAATAGCCACACTTAGGTCTCCTGACAGATCAGAATCTGTCTAGGTAGAGCCTTTGTCAGATCTTCTGATGGGTTAGAGTTTGCCTAGCAGCAGCCACTGACAATCTTTGATTGGTCATACTTTCTCTTGTGATTGCTGATGTCAGATCTTCTAATTATTCAGAATATATATATGCATATATATATACATATAGCTGTTGTCAGGGTGGAGAGATGGCTCAATGGTTACGAGCACTGGTTTATCTTCTGGAGGACTTGGGTTCAGTTCCCAGCACTCACATGGCAGCTCACAGCTACCTGTATTCAGGTTTCAGGGGAAAACACCAATGTACATAAAATAGGAATAAATAAATATTTTAAAAAGCTGCTGTCAAATCATAATTGGTCAAATTCTGCCTAGCAAAGAACATTGTCAGTTCTTTTGATGGGTAAGAGACTGCCTAGCAACAGCCCCTGTCTGAATGCATGATAATCATTATCTTCCTAGCAACAGCTTTTAACAGAGGTCCTGATTATCAGAATCTGCCTAGCAATAGCCACTCTCACATTTCCTACCGTTCAGATTATGCCTAGCATTAGCCACACTCAAAATCTCCTGATTGATCAGAGTCTGCCTAGTAATAGGTTCTGTCAGATCTCTTGATTGATCTGAATCAATTGCTGCCTCCTATGTGAGACCAGGCCCTTTGTTTTTACTTTTAGTATATGGAATCACTTGATAGTTCTCAGGTTGTGCCTTCTATGTCAGACCATACACAGTCTTCTCATTCCTAGTCAATGACATCACCAGATTGTCCTCAGATACTGCCCCCTAAGTCAGACTTTGCCCTGTGTCATTATTTTTTATTCATGATATCACCTGATGTCCTCCATTCCTGCATCTTTTTGTCAGATCACTCCCTTTACCTTTACCCCTAAATGATGACATCACCTGACTGTCCTCAGGACCTGTCTCTATGTTAGATCATGCCCTGAGACCACACTCCATGAAATCACATAATTGTTTTTAGGCCCCACCCCTTATGTTAGAACATGACCACATTCCTCCATGACATCACCTGACTGTCCTCAGGCCTTGCTGCAAATGTCAGTATACACCCTGTGTCCTCACTCCTAGTCAATGACATCACTTGACTATGCTCACACCATGCCCCTATGTCAAACCATACTGTGTATTCTAAAACACAGTTTATGACATTCCCTGACCTGATTATTCTAAGGCCCTACCAACATGTCCAACCATACTCTTTGTCCTCACTCATAGTCCAAAATATCTCCTGACTATTCTCAAGCCTTGAACTACACTCTAGGTCAGTCCACAGCCAGTGTCTTCACTCTATGACATCATCTGACTATCCTCAGGCCATATTTCCTTTGGCAGACCACACTCAATGTTCTCATATTTTGTCCATGATATCATTTGACTAATTTTAGTCCCTGCCTTCTATATCTTCATAGCAACAGCTTCTTTCAGACCTCTGTTTGGTCAAAAGATACCTAGCAACAGCTGATGTAAGACCTCCAATTTGTCAGAATGTGTCTAGGGACAGATGCTCTCAGACCTCTTGATGAACAGTTATTTGCCTAATAAAAGCCACTGTCAGACCTGATTGGATAGAATCTGCCTAGCAAAAGCCACTGTCAGATCTCCCAATTGGACAGAATCAGTCTAGCAACAGCATCTGTCAGATCTTGACTAGTCAGAATCTGCTTAGCAACCACCATTGTGAGACCAATAATTGGTTAGATTCTGCCTAACAACAGCCCCTGGCAGATTCCCTAATAGATCAGAATCTGCCTAACAACAGCAGCTGCCAGACCTCTGGTTGGTCAGAATCTGCCTAGCAACAAATGTTATCAGATCATTTAATGGGTCAGAGTCTACCTACCAACAGCTGCTTTCAGGTCTTCTGATTATCAGGATTTGCCTGGAAAAAGCTATCAGATCCAGATTTGTCAGAATCTGCCTAGGTACAGCTGCTGTCAGACATCTGACAGGCCAGAATCTGCTTAGCAACAATTGCTGTAAGGTGTAATTGGTCTGATTTTAACTAGCAAAATCCATTGTCAAACCTCTGATTGTTTATAATCTGCCTAGGAACAGCTGCTGTCAGATCTCCTGATAGTCAGAATCATACTAACCACAGCCCCTTTCAGATATCCTGATTGACAGTTTCTGCCTAGCAACAGGTACTGTCAGTTCTAGTGACTGGTCACAATTTTTTATTAACAGTCATTGTCAGATCATGTTTGGTCAGAGTCTGCCTAGCAACAACTGCTGTGAGTTTCCCTCATGGGTCAGAATGGGCCTAGTAACATTTGCTATCAAATGTACATTTGTTAGAATCTGCCTAGCAACAGCTGCTGTTGGATCTCTGATTGGTCAGAATAGGCCTAGCATTAGCTGCTGTCAGAGCTCCTAACTGGTGATAATCTACTTAGAAAGAGCCATAGTTAGATCTGATTCATCATATTTTGTCTAGCAACAGTTATTGTCAAACCTATGATTTGTACAAATCTGCATAGCAACAGCTGCTGTCAGATGCACTGATGGGTCAGAATCTGCCTAGTTACAGTCACTGTCAAGTCCTGATTGGTTAGTGACTGTCTAGGAACAGCCACTGTCAGAATCCCTGATGATCAGTCTGCCTAGCAACAGCTACTGTCAGTCCTTTTGATGGTTCATAGTCTTTCTAGCAATAGGTGCTGTCAATTTTTAATTTGTCAGAGTCTGCCTAGCACCAGCTGCTTTCAGATATTCTGATTGACCAGAAACTGCCTAACAACATCTGCTGTTACATCATGCTTGGTCAAAATCTGCCTAGAAACAGCAGCTGTCAGATCTTTACTTGTCAGGGTCTACTTAGCAACAGATGCTGTCAGATACCCTGATGTATCAGAATCTGCCTAACAACTGTCACTGTTAGATCTGATTGGTCATATTTTACCTAGCAACAGCCACTCTAAGACCTCTGACTGGTCATAACCTGCCTAGCATCTGCTGCAGACAGATGCCTAAAGGGTCAGAATATGCCTATCATGAACTTTTGTCAGATATCCTGAATGGACAGAATTTCAGTAGCAACTGTCACTGTCAGATCATGATTGGTCATAATTTATGCAGCAACAAATACTCTCCAATCTCATGACTGTCAGAATCTGCCTGGCAACAACAGCTGCTCACAAATTCTGATTGGTCAAAATCTCCCAAAAACAGCATTGTCAATAAGATCTCCTGATAGGCAGATCTCCCCATTGTTCAAAACATGCAAAGCAACAGCCATCCTCAGTCTTTTCATTGGTTAGAATATGTCTAGCAACAGCCTCTGTCAGATCCTGATTGGTCAGAATCTGCCCAGCAACAGCCTTGTCAGACATCTGAGTGGTCAGAATCTTTCAGTTAACAGCCACTGTCAAACCTCTATTCTGCATCTGTCTAGCAACAGAACACAGCATTTTTCCACAGACAATGACATCAACTGATTATCCTCAGGCCTCGCCCTGTATGTCAGACCATGCCCTATGTCCTCATTTCAAGTCCATGGCATCACACAACATTCTTAAAGCATACCCAATGTCCTCACTCCTGGTGTGTCCTAGTGTATGATATCACCTGACTGTACTCAGGCCCTACCCCATGTTTCCTCAATCCTAATCCATGACATCCTGTGACTGTCCTCAGCCTTGTCCACTATGTCAGACTATGCCCTGTGTGATTTTTCTTCTAGTCTGACATCACCTGTCTGTCCTCAGACTCTGCTTCCTATATCAGAACATGTTCTGTGTTTTCACTTTTAATGTATGACATTATTTGACTATTTCCAGGCCCTGCCCTCTATGTCAGACAATACCCAGTGTTCTCACTTTATGCAAACAATCACCAGACTGTACTAAGGCCCCACCCCCTGTATAATACCATGCCCTGTTTCCTCACTCCTAATCCATGACAACAACTGACTGTATTGAGGCCCAACACTTTATAGCAGACTACCAATTGTGATTTCACTCCTTGTTCATGATGCTACCAGGCTGAACTCAGTCTCTCTGCCCCCATGTCAGACCACATCTCATGTCTTCACTGTATGTCATCACCTGGATTCTCCTCTAGCCCTGGCTCCCATGTCAGAGCACATCCAGAGTCCTCACTCTTAGTCCATGACATCACTTAGCTATCCTCAGGCTCCACTCCCTATATCAGAACACACCCTGTGTCCATACTCTATGACATTACCTAATTATCTTCTGACCCTGACCCCTATGTCAGACTAAGCCTTATTTCCTCATTCATAGTTCATGACATCTCCTGATTGTCCTCAGGACTTGCAGCAAATGTCAGATCATAATCTGTGTCTTTACTCTTAGCCTATGATATCACCTGACTGTTCTCATGCCCCACCACCTAATTCTGACCATGCCTCATGTCCTCATTTTTTGACATCACATGACTGTCCTCAGGATCTGACTCCTATGCTAGTCTTCATGCTGTAGCCTCATTCCTGGTCTATGACATCACTTGATGTACTCACACACCATCCTCTATTTCAGACCATGCCCTGTGTCCTCATTCCTAGGTGATTACATCACATGAATGTCTTTAGGCACTTCCCCCACAGTCAGAGCAACCACACCCTGTGTCCTCACTTTATGACATCACCTGAATGTCCTCAGGCCCAGACTCTTTTGTTAGTCCATGTCCTGTGTCTTTATTCCTAGTATATGACAATACCTAAATGGTCTCACACACCATCCTTTATTTCAGACTATGCCCTGTGTCTTCATTCTTAGGCAATGACATCAACTGACTATTCTCACACCCTGCACCCATGGAGACTACACATTGTGTCCCCACTCCTAGTTATGACATCACCTAACTGTCCTCAGGCCCTGCTCCCTCTGTTAGTACAACCACACCATGTTCTCACTTTATGACATCACCTGAATGTCCACACACACCAACCCCTATGTCAGACCAAGCCTTGTATTTTTATTTTTAGTCCACAACATCATCTGAGTTTCTCAGGCCATGCCCTCTTTGTCAGACCACTTCCAGTGTTATCACTCTATGAAATCACCTGAGTGTCCTCATGCACTGCCCCATATGTTAGAACAATTCCTGTGTTATCACTCCTAGTCATTGACATCACCTGTCTGTCCACAGGACCTGTTCCTTATTTCACTCTATGCCATGTGACCTCAGCAAGTCTATGACATCACCTGACTGTCCTCAGGCCCCACTCCCAAGATCAGACCCCACCCTGTGTCATCAACTCTAGTCATTACATTGCCTGACTGTCCTCAGGACCCACACATTGTGTCAGATTATGCCCTGTGTCCTTGCTTTTTGTCCATGACATCATGTGACAAATCTCAGGCCCTGCCTTCTATATCTGCATAGCAACAGCCTCTGTCAGACTTTTGACTTTTTGGTCAAAATATGCCTAGCTATATCTGCTATACAGCCTCTGATTGGTCAGACTTTGCCTAGGGACAGCTGCTGTCAGATCTCCTGATGGATAGTATATGTCTATTAAAAGCCACTGTCAGATATTCTGACTGGTAAGATCCAACAGCCACTTTTATATATTTAGTTGTCAGAATTTGTCTTGGAATATTCACTGTAAAATCTCTAGATGGTGATAATCTGCATAGAGACAACTGCTGTGAAATCTCCTGACTGGTCAGAATCTGCCTATAAATAGCCACTCTTACATCTGATATGGCAGAATATGCATAGCAATACCTTCTCTAAGATTTTGATTGGTCAGGGTCTGGCCAGCAAGAGCAGCTATCAGACCTATGGTTGGTCAGATTCTGCCTAGTAAAAGCTGCTGGCATATTCCCTGATGGTTCAGGATCTGCCTAGCAACAGCTGCTGTCAAATTTCCTGATGGTCAGAATCTGCCTAACAGCAGCCCCTGTTTGATCTCCTGATAGATAGATTTGCCAAGTAACAGCCAATGTCAGATCTACTGACTGGTCAGAATCTGCCTATCAAAAGCTGCAGTCAGATCCTGATTGGTTAGAATCAGTCAAGCCACAGCTCCTGTCAGATCTCCTGAAGGGTCAGAATCTGCCTAAGAACAGCTGCTGCCAGATTACTTGACAATTCAGATTTTGCTTAGCAATAGCCTCTGTCATATTTGATGATTAGAATCTGTATGGCAAAAATCCAGATTTGTCAGAAACTGCCTAGTAACAGCTGCTGTCAGATTCTGATTAGTCAGAATCTGCCAAGCAATAGCCAGGGTCAGATCTAGTGACTGATCAGAATCTGCCTAGCAACAACCACTGTCAGGTCCCATGATGGGTCAGAATCTGTCTAACAATCACTGTCAGATCCTGATTGGTCAGAATCTGCCAAGCAACAACCTCTGTCAGATCTGATGATGGGTCAGAATCTTTGTAGCAACAATTGCTCTCAGATTTTGATTGGTCAGAATGTGTGTAGGCAACAGCAGCTGTCAGATCTGCTTAGTGGTCAGAATCAGCCTAACAAGAGCTTCTGTCAGATTTCCTGGAGGTCAGAGTCTGCCTACCAACAGCTGCTCTCAGAATTATATGTTAAAGTCTGCCTAGTGACAGCTCCTTTCAGACCTTAGATTAGACAGAATCTGCCTGTCAACAACTGTTGTCAGATCCAGATTGGTCAGAATCTGCCTAGCAACAGCCACTATCAGAAACCCTGATAGCCAAAGTCTACCTAGCACAAACCTCTATCAGAACCCATGATGGTCACAATCTGTTTAGAATCACCTGGTGTCAGTTCTTTGGATGGGTCAGAGTCTGTCTAGCAATTGTCACTGTCGACATTTGATTTGACAGACTCTGAATAGCAACATCTGCTGGCAAATAATCTAATTGGGCAGGTTCAGACTAGTAACATACGCTGTTATATCATGATTGCACAGATTCAACACAGCAACAGGAGCTGTCAGATTCTCTGATGTGTCAGAATTTGCCTAGCAACAGCTGCTGTAAGACTTTTGAATGGTCAGAACCTGCCTAGCAACAGCCATTCTCAGATTCCCTAATAAGCCACAACCTGTCTATCATCAACTGCTGTGAGATCTCCTGATTGGAGAGAATCTGACAAGCGATAGTCAATGTCAGTTGCTGATTGGTCACAATTTATGCAGCAACAACCACTCTCAGATCTCTTGAAGGTTAGAATCTGCCTAAAAATAGCTGCTGTCAGACATCTACTGGTCAGATTCTGCCTAGCAACAGCTGCTGTCAGATTATAATTAGTCAGAATCTGCCTAAAAAGAACTACTGCCAGATCTTCTGATGGGCAGAATCAGCACAGAAACAACCAGTATCAGATCTCCTGACTTTTTAGAATCTGGCTAGCAACAGCCTCTGCAATGCCTCTGATCACAATCAGCCTGGCAATGCCATCTTTTAGATTCCCCAATATTCAGAATTTGCTTAAAAACGGCTGCAGTCAGATATTCTGATTGGTCAATATTTTTAGCTATAGCTGATGACAGATCTTCTGATTGATCAGAACCAACCTAGCAACAGCCACTGGCAGATCCCTTGAAATTTCAGAATCTGCCTAGCAACAGCCAGTATCAGATCTCTTTATTGGTCAGAATATTCCTAGCAAAAGGTGCTATGTCATGATATGTTACATATTTAATAAAACCTGAAATATCCAAAAATGAACACATAGTCAAAATCAAGGCAGGTAGCTCAGAAAATTCTGGATGCTTGAGTATAAGGACAAACACTTTGGATTTAATGGCACACACTAATCCCAGCACATTAAAAGCCTGGGATTGGACCTACATCTTTAATTCAATAACTCCAGAGACAGTACTTTCTGTGTTTCTGTGAGATCAAAGCCACTACCAAAAAGACTAGTTCCTTCCTTTAATCATAACCTGGATGGGACACAGCTTATGAGAAGGGTATTTAAGGCTGTATAGAAAACCAACAGTGTCAGAAGTGACAAAGAGTAAGGCTAAGGAAGTTGGAAGATAGCTGGGTGAGAATTGACTGTGTTGTTTCCTATCTCTGATATTTTGCCTTTCCCTGATATTTGGCAGAGTTTCTTTCAATATAATCTGAATTTGTGCTACATTTGAGGGATATCTATACATGAAGGACAGACAATATGAAGAAGGTTCTAGAATTTTAATTTATCTTCTCAGGTATGTTCAAGGTTCTCCTTGTTCCTTGATGCAAATGACTCACTGTACTAGGTTTTCTTCTTTGGCTACAAAGTCCTAGTGGAAGTAGCTTCTGGACCAGATCTTTTAGAAATTCTCTGAGGATGAGGAGATGTAATTGCACATGAAGTATCTAAAACATGTGTCACATTTTCTCTTTCATACTTTACAAGTGTGGCTGTGATTTCCAACATCTGCATTCTCAGTTCTTTGCCTAAACCCCCCCCCAGCATCCTACAGTTAGTAGAATGTATACTTAGTGACCTATAAACTTTTGGCTGTGCTAAAGTTGCACTGCAGCATCCAGGTGGCAGCAAATGAGTGGAAAGACAGATTATCTGGCTCCATGATGGTGTGCAGTGCTGTATCATGGGAATCTGAGCAGTTTGGTGTCTTCCTGGCATTTAAGATGGTAAGGTCAAGAACTTAAATGATTTATACAACAAAAGTAACCACAGCTATCTGCTATGAGCATCTTGGGAAAAGCCTTCTGGTATCTTCCACTCTTGAGAGGGATGTAGCATAAGAAATGGAGGAGAGTAGAGTCTCAGAAACTGCCACTCTTACTTTCTGCCTGCTCTAGATATAGGACAGCATGATAATCTTCCAGCCCTCTTCTGACATTTACCTGAAAGGTTTTCAAGTCCAGGCTTGAAATGTGCCTTTACCATTACTGCAGCCCCAGGTTGCACCATCAGTCCTATTTGTTCCTCCTACATCCTTATCTTTTCTACTGACTAAGGGAGCCTTAGGGCAGAGTTTAGCTTTATCTGACCAAGATGTTTGGTTTTCTGGAGAACTGTCTCTTTTGGTGAGATGGCAGATATAATGGGATGTGACTCAGTTCCCTTTTTCTACTTTCACTCAGTTATCTGCTCCTCTGACATCTTCTCCCTGACCTTTTAAATCCACTACCAAACTCTCCAACTGTATTCCAGCTACTCAGGGTTTCTATTACAAGAAACTGCTAGAGGCACTGTCTTAAAAAGCAGTTTATTTCATTGTGGTTATGTCTTTTTAAGGACTGATGTCCTAAATAATAGTTAATATTGTTTGTTCAATACCTATGTGCAGTTTGATATGAACAGAGGCAGAGGCCAAAGTCTGTTCTACAGCTTTCTAAAACTCTGCTTTTATTTCCTTTTATGGAAATACTATGAGGGCAAACAAGGCTTATAAGTCTAAGGTCCTTGAGTCTCTGTGAAGAATGATGCTATGAGGGAGAATGTAGGACAACTCCTCACTGAGACTTAGTCTTTTGGGTAACATTTAGTACCTCCCACTTTGGATGCAGCAAATTGAAAACTAGAAGCCCTGGAGCAAGTTACAAAGCCTACAGTATTTATAAAGAGGTGGTCTTTACAGCCATATGCTGAGATGAAGTTTCAATATATGATTAAGAGTACTATTACATTGGAGCACCAAAACCAGTGCTAGAAACCTTGAGTATAGCAAGGTAAACATGAGACTAAATGGGAAAAAGAATTCATAAATAGAGTGGAAGGATATTGTGGTAGGACATTGTGGAGAGTTTCAGTTGAATACCAGGTTATCATGGCTGTTCCTACTAGCAGCAGGGTAATGACCTGCAGATGAAGAGTCATCAAAAGTGTCCTGGATGAAAGCACTGTTTTATACTTCAATCTAATTCTGGACCCTTGTGGTAGTGATTGTCTGGTCCACAGTCATGACATTGTTTTGGCCAGTAGAGAGACTGCAATCAGTGTATAACTCTAGTCAGCCTGAAAAAGCCAAATATGTGTGATGTGTTCTGGAGCTGTATCCTGTGCACCAGGTATACCTGAGAATCACTTACCAACAATATTGCCACATTGTCCCTTGGTTGGCACTCTGATGATATGTGAACAGTAGCCTACTGCTAGTACAGGGTCTCTAAGGGTAGTCTACTGAAGCAGTCTATTTGTCCTTATTTCCTCTGCCTGCACTGCCAGTTAGGAAGCATTGACGCAATTATCACCCTTAATATTTATGACTTTCGGCCAGTCATCTAAATTAAACATTTAAACCAATGTATTGGCATAAATAATACAGGTATATAATTTGCAGTTTGTAGAGTTAATTGGGGACAGAGCTACATGAAAAAAAGGAAACATCTCTCATTTTACAGACTACTGTATTGGGAATTTGGGTGATCTCGTTTTGCCTGCTCAGTGGTTAAATTTTCATATATTCTTTTTTTAAAAATCTGAATCTTTAATTTTAATGAGAAAATAAAATCCACAAACATCAAAAGACAAAAAGCCACATACCCAAATACACTGGAGAATTATTTTAGCAGAATTTATGTTTATAAAGTCTCTAAAAATCAGTAAATAGTGCATTAGTTATTTTCATTCCCACTGTCACTGAATACTGCTCAAGAAACAACGTAAGCAGGAAAGATTGCATTTCGGCTTGTCCTTCAGTGGCATGTTATGTCTTAGAAGGCACTGATGTGGTCACGTTGCATCCACAATCAAGAATGAGAGAAGTGTGAAGAGCTATAAATGTCAAATCATATGCCCCATTAATCTGCTTCCTCCAGTAATGCTCCAACTGCTTACAGTTTTATAACTATCATACACACTGTCATCGGCTAGGTATCAAGTATTCAAACACAGAAGGCCATTCAAATCACATATTAGGAAAGTATCTAAAATGAAATAAATCTAAATGACAGTTAACTAACTAACTAACTTACTAACTTACTATGTATTCTATAGCTATATATATTACATAATACATGACATATACAAATCAATGGAGATCCACTCTGCACTGGAGAAGGCAAGCGAGACAAGGAGTTAAGACAGCATGTTCTGACATTGAAGAATTCTCAGTTAAATCTTAATTTTTCCATTAGCATTGACATGATCCCATTAGTTAGGAACATAGTTTTTAATTTCATTGAATTTTGCTTTCCTAATTTCTAAAATTATCCTAGAAGTGCATATGTTATGTGGTTAAGATTAAATAAGTCTATCAAGTTTATAGGCTAGAGTATAGCAAAAAAGAAGAAATGGCTTTTACCCATTCTTCTTCCCTAAATTGTGTATTAAATGGTTGGGTCAGAGAAAAGCTGACAGGCATGAGGAGGAGGAAGAGATGGAGACTAACAAAGAATGCAGAGCAGAGGATCAATTATATGATCAGTGGGGATGACAGGTCAAGTATCATCAGAGAACCTAGCAAGTTGGGAGAGAGAAAGGGAAGAGAAATAATAATTATGTGTCTAACTTAGTTACTGCTCTATCACTATAAAGGGAGAACATGACAAAGGCTACTCTCATAAAAGAAAACACTTAATGGTGCTTGCTTAGAGTTTTAGGAATTAGTCTTTACTTTCATGGCTAAGAACATGGCAGTATGGCCCTGGAGCAGTAGCTAAGAGCTATATCATGAACTGTAAGTAACACTGGCATGGGCTTTTGAAATCTCAAAGCCCACCACAAGTGACAGACTACTTTCAATAAGGCCATCTTCATTCCAACACAGCCACCAATCCAAATCCTTGTTAAATTTTTAAACAGGTTCATCCCTTGGTGACCAAGCCTTTAAATATATCAGCCTATGAGAGGAGGTTCTGATTCAAAACATCATTTGCTTTTCTTTTTTTTTCCTTCTTTATTTTGTATTTATCAAAAAAAACAGTAAAAAGAATTTAAAAATGCCGAAGAGTTAACAATAACTATACAGAGGATAATAATCATAAGTATGGCTTATCAAGGGTGGAAATGCAAATAAGATTGCTACACATATATTTTCTTTGTGTTCAGCTTTCCCTCTGAATTTTTTTTCCATCCCTGTATATCCTTATTGAAAGTCTCTTCCCCCTCCCACCACATCTGATCATTTTTCTTCTCTGCAACTCCCCATCCCCTCCCTGGGCAGGGAGCAGACAGTCCTATGGTCA